>CM076686.1:9605074-9837574 GCA_038501925.1 Xenopus petersii | reverse complement strand
TAATAACTCCACCCCTCACTATAAACACGGTGCCAACGTCAGTGAGTACTAACTTTTATTATTATGGAAAAGAATGGAAATAATTTACAAAAAAAAATAATTATTTGCTAAAACTTTAGTCTATGGGAGATGGTGTTCTAGTAATTACCGTATATACTCAAGTATAAGCCGACCCGAGTATAAGCCGAGGTACCTAATTTTACCTATGAAAACTGGGAAAACTTATTGACTCTAGTATAAGCCTAGACACAACTACAGCCCTGTCTCCCAGCAGCGTACATTCTGCCAAAGCGACCCCCCCAGCGATCAACTGGACTTCTTTGCAAAGTTGATGGTGACAGAGAATTGCCAAACAGATTATTGTGTGCATTGTCCCACTGTCCCACTACCATGTGCAGAGGGCGTTGTGTGATATTGCCATCACTGTTAATCTTTCATATAACCAACAGAGGGCGCTGTGTGATATTGCAGTCACTGTTGTTCTTTCATATAACCAACAGAGGGCGCTGTGTGATATTGCAGACACTGTTAATCTTTCATATAACCAACAGAGGGCACTGTGTGATATTGCAGTCACTGTTATTCTTTCATATAACCAACAGATGGCGCTGTGTGATATTGCAGTCACTGTTATTCTTTCATATAACCAACAGATGGCGCTGTGTGATATTGCAGTCACTGTTATTCTTTCATATTACCAACAGAGGGTGCACTGTTATTCTTTCATATAACCAACAGTGGGCACTTTGTGATATTGCAGTCACTGTTAATCTTTCATATAACCAACAGAGGGCGCACTGTTAGTCTTTCATATAACCAACAGAGGGTGCTGTGTGATATTGCAGTCACTGTTATTCTTTCATATAACCAACAGATGGCGCTGTGTGATATTGCAGTCACTGTTATTCTTTCATATAACCAACAGAGGGCGCTGTGGGATATTGCAGTCTCTCCCCAAGTGAACTGTTGGTATAGGAATGATTAAAAGTGACTGCAATCTCAGCTACTGCCCGCTGACCCGAGGTAGACTTTTTCAGCACATTTTGGATGCTGAAAAACTCGGTTTATACTCTAGTATATACGGTAATAGCTTTCTGGATAACTGGATTATAGGTCCCATATCTTTACCTTTGCAGGGCTTTTCTGCAGTAAAAGTGAGTTCTATATACAATATAAAAATTATAAAAAATTATAAATACCTTTGCATGTGTGTATATAGTGAATAAAGTACCCCCTATTGTAAAATATAAGGATATTATAAGTTACCGAGGAGTTTCATGACCATATATAAGTACGAGGCCGAAGGCCGAGTGCTTTTATACAGGTCATGGAACTCCGAGGTTACTTCTAATATCCTCATATTTTACAACTGGGGGTACTTTATTTATTATAATACACACGTTTCAGTGAGTCCTGTGACAGAAATGACATCAGAACTCACCGTTTATAACTGATGACATCAGTACTCACCATTTATAAGGATATCATTTACAAGATATTCATGGCTTTTGTGTATTATATATATATATAAATACAACCACCAGGCCAACCACAAAGACAGAGGTGTAGCTATAACAATGTCGTCGGCTGCTGCTGCTGTTAATTTCTGTATTGAGAGTGAAAAAAGAGGAAATGCTGTAAATTACATTATACAGAAGGAAATACTTTAGAGCTAGTCATATAGTGAGTTTATTTATATGGCTCAAAATTGATTGATAGGACAGGAAGTCAAGATATTAGGAAAATGGATATCTAAACCACTTTCTCAGTAAGATCTCGTTCTTGGATAAACACGATACAAAAGACCTTAATATATAATATACCTTATATAAGATTCATATACTCCTAGCACCTACTTGAAGATGTCCACCCAACAAAGGTCGCCAATAATAATTTCAAATGGGACAAGACAGGGCTGCCCCCTTTCCCCTTTGCTCTATGCATTAAGTATAGTGCCATTAGCAGCTAATATTAGGAATGATCCTAATATAGGAGGCGTGGCGGTAGGTCTGACTTATAGCAAAATAGCACTATATGCTGACGATGTAATTTTGACATTGACCTCCCCTCTCTCCCAGTTCTGCACGACCTGTTAGATCGTTATGGAAGGATCTCTGGCTATAAGTTGAATATGTCGAAGACTGAAGCCCTTCCATTGTCCTTATCAGCTTCCACAATAGCTGGGTTACAATCTCAATATAAATATAATTGGAGAAAGGATTATATTTCCTACTTGGGCACTAAAATTACCCCGATACATAAGAATTTATTTAAGCAAAATGTTGTTCCTTTAGCTAAGAAGATTAAAGCTACTTTGATTAAATGGAGTGAATACTCAATATCATAGCTCGGTAAGATAGGTGCAATAAAAATGAGTGTCCTTCCTAGTGTTCCAATCCCCCAAATTTTTTATGGGGAGTTGCAGGCGGGGATTCACAAATTCATATGGGGAAATAAAGGCCATAGAATCAATAAACAAACGTTGACTGCGCCTGTGGTTCAAGGCTGGTTGGGGGTCCCGGTATTGCGTCAATACTATGAGGCAGCTCAATTGAGGCAAATCTTAGCTTGGTCCTCTTGGTTCTCAGTGGGCATTTATAGAACGGACTTGTTTTGGTCCACTTTGGGTGTCACTTTACCTAAAATTCTGATGTTAAAAACAACGAGGTTTACATTGGATCTCTGGAAAAAGTTGAGGGTCAAGTACAAATTAGCTTCTCCTTACTCCCCAGTGACGGCAATACTGGGTAACCCAGCATTTCCCCCGGCAACGACGCACATGATTTGTCACCCGCAAGAACCTTTTTCATTATTTCAAATTTCAGATATGGTTAGTTCGTCTCTTACAACAGTGCTTACATTGGAGCAAATCAAAATGAAGGCATTAGACACTCCTATACCTTGGTTCCTGTATTTTCAGATACGGCATTTTTTGACCCCCTATATGTTGGCCTTTAGGGAGCAGAGTCCCACAGTATTTGAACGTTTAGCGATACAGGGTTTACCTCAGAAAGGGCTAATATCAAAAGTATATAAATTAATTAATGATCCTTTAGTCACATCTGGATATCAACATAAATATATGGAGAGATGGGAAACGATATTAGGTTGCAAAATTCCCCTGGAGGATTGGTCAGACATCTGGGTCAATGCTAAAGGTGGTGTTACCTGTGTAAAACAAAGGGAAAACATATATAAAATACTAATGTTTGGGTATCTTACCCCCTCCAGACTGCATACAATTTTCCCTGCAGCATCACAGGATTGCTGGAGAGGCTGTAATATGGAGGGGACACTTTATCATATATTTTGGGAGTGCCCATTGATAAGGCCTTTGTGGATAGAAGTTCAGAAACTACTTGAAAAATTGACAAATGTCAATATCCGGTTAGAGAGTCTGACCTTCCTCCTGGGGAAGCCTTTTGAGGGACAGCCTAAACATGTGCAGTAACTCTTCAATCATATTTTGACGGTAGTTCGCCTGTCCATAGCTTCGAAATGGAAATATATTGTTATCCCTTCTTGGTCAGAAATAAATGAACGGGTAGAGAGTAATAAGAAATTTGAACATTCGATCGCCTTTATAAGGAATAGAATTCCCCAATTTTTGAAGGTCTGGTCGACTTGGGATCTTAGACATCAATAAGATTTCCTATAGATTCAAGGGCCACTTATTAGTGGTTGCTAGGTGTGGATATGGGTTAAAAGGTTAGATCCAGATAACTTAGGGGTCTTGAGTGCTGATTAGTTCAAATACTAGAGTCTATTTTTCTTTTCCTTTTTTTTTTTTTTTTTCTTTCTTCTCTTCTTCCATGTTTTTTCTTTTCTCAGCTATTTGTTTTGAAGCTAGTAATTGTCAATTGGTTATTACATTGTTTTATTTGCTGTTTATCTTGTATCAGGCATTGAAATATCCATGTTCAAAAGTTGATGAGAATTGTCTACTGATTTTCACCATTGCACCAATGCAGGGTCTGGACTCTGAATTTATAAATAGCAGATTGATGTGGACTGCATTGTAATGGATATTGTGGATATTGTACTCTGTGTTTATACAAATAAAAATGTAACTTACAAAAATAAATATTTAAGATGCATAGTAACTTACCCATATTTTTCAAATGTTCCCCTCTCCTGGTCACCCAGAATAACAGGTCTGCCAGCTGTAATCAGTAATTTAAAACCCAAAACCAACTTACCTACTCCATTTTATTCTGCAATGGGCTGGGGTGGAATGGGGTTGGGGTTGGGCCATGGCCATAATCACTTCAGATCTAGGACTGGCATCTCTAATTATTATGCCAATTGTTTATATTTCTCAGTATTTGTTTGTGAGTTTCTTTTTTCAAATGTATCTCCTTGTTGAGCAATACTAATGGCTTCACTTCTCTCTGAGGGACATAGTCATACTGTCATTGTACAGAGTAGACAATTCAAACATCACCCTGTCCCAAGGAACATCAGTTCTTTTAAACATCTTCGAGTTTCAAATTGTAAAATCCCATCGGAATTATAATGTTTACATTACCAGAATTAATTTCCTAGGGTTTATTCCTAAGTGGTAGGTTCTAGTTATTCAGTAGAGAAGTACTTCAAATGCAACTGAATTGAAATAACCATTCCCATTAGGCATCTCACCTATTGTGGGCTTAGCGTAATATTTCCCTGTTACACCCATCAGCCATAAAGACACTCACCAAAGGGAACAACCAGAGGATTCTCCAAACTGCTGTGATCCACATGGCAAGAGTAAGTGGCGCCCTCCTCTGGTGTTACCTCCACACTGACTCTGATCTGATAGGTGCCATCAGGGTTTGGCCGGATCTCTGCTGATTCCTCTGAGTAAATCTCATCTCTCCCATTCTTTATCCACTTCACTTCCACATCTCGGGGGTAGAACCCATACACCCAGCAGTGCAGTTTGATACCACTCTCTGACTCTGAGCTGGAAACCTTCACTTTAGGGAGAACTGTCAGGAGAGAAAAGTCATATTAAAGGACCAGTAACCCCATTTTTTTTTAAACACTCATAAATAGTTATAATGATACATAAGGCTTACTTCTTCTTGGCTTTTTTCAAATCTTCAGCTCGAATTCTTCTGTGAACCGAAAGTCAGCTTCATATGGATAATCTAGAGCAAACATGCTTTTTTTCAGTGTCTGCAGCTTAAATTTACGTTTCTATTTCTTCAGACAACTTTGGGGGGGATAATGATGTGAGCATACATTTAAGATGCAGACACTGAAAAAAGCTTAGTTGCTCTAGATCAGTGATCCCCAACAAGTAGCTCGCGAGCAACATGTTGCTCTCCAACCCCTTGGATGTTGCTCCCAATGGCCTCAAAGCAGGAGCTTATTTTTGAATTCTAGGCTTGGAGGCAAGTTTTGGTTGTATAAAAAACAGATGTACTGCCAAACAGAGCCTTAATATAGGTTGACATTCCACATAGGGCCAATCACAGCACTTATTTGGCACCCAGGAATATTTTTAATGCTAGTGTTGCTCCCCAGCTCCTTTTACTTCTGAATGTTGCTAACGGGTTGTAAAGGTTGGGGAACCCTGCTCTAGATTATCCATATGAATCCGATTTCCGGTTCAGCGCACAGAGGAATTCAAGCTGCCTTCGCCTTTTTGCCTTTCTCCTATAAGGCACTTTGAAAGTCAAATTCAAGTTGAAGATTTGAAAATATCTAAGAGGAAATAAGGCTTACCTATTATTATAGCTATAGGAATTTAGAATTAAAAATGTGGTGTTACTGTTCCTTTAATGCAACAGAAGCTGAAACTTAATGTACATAGAGGTAACCCTTTTAAATTAGTTGACCCCCAAGAACACCGATGTCTATTTTTTTATCCAAATGTACATCTACAGCCAGTCATTTTCTGCTGAAAATTTCCATAGTTAGTATTTACCACCATCTTGGCTTCCTTCAACACAAGTATAGCCTTTTTTGGCAGTATAATCTTTTTCCAGATGCTTTCAGGCAGAATACGGTTACACGTGAGACCCTTCCACCCAGCTGGGCCCTCACAGAAATGTTGGAGGAAGGGTAAAGCTGAATCATAACTCTTAACATGCAAATCATCAGTTGGATTTATTAACGCTATCATCAGGTACTCCCTTACGTAGAAGAGGTGAGGCAATACTTTGAGTACAGTAACAAAAACAGTCACCATTACCAGTAGAGATACAATATAGTGGTCCAGGTCCCCTCCACTGGAAGTCTCTTTCCGAATGAGTGTCCATTCACGTTAGGAAAGGTATTGCCAAGAAGAACTTTCTCCTCGGTGGAGCTGTTGCTGCTCTTGATAGCTGACCTATCTACCTCACAGCTCCTAGTGTGCTAGATGGAAGTCTACTATTCACTTTCTACACGTCACATGGTTCTGTTCTCTGGCCTATCTAAGGCTTGGATTGCCTTAATTAGAACTTGGATTCCTTTACTGAGGCCTAACAGAAATTTCCCCGCACAGGGCATATATGACAGAAATTGCGGTTCCTAAAATAGTAAGAAAATTAATTCCTTGGGTTCCATTCGGGGCTTCATCCTGACATTGAGAGCACATGGGTAAAATTCAGAGAGTTAAATGCCCAGATCATGATCACCTAATAAATTAGTTTGATAGTCATCTACTCTGTGCAATTTTGAGACCTTATTATCATTTAGTGGGGTGAATTTGATTAAAATGTAGGCCTGAAGGTCAGCTTATTTAGGGGAGTTTGATGGGGTGATTTCATTGTTTTTTTTATATTTTAAATACTACACACATTTTAAAACTATTTTACTACTTATGAAGATTGAACAAAACTTCTAATGACAAATCACAAATACACAGTCTGTTGTGCACTGTTTATAGAAGACTGTAGAAGATTGTTGTAAGAAAAGTATGTATGGCCACCAACCCTGACAACAGTGAGAAAGACAATGGGTCTCATTAGCATTTTCATAGAACAAATGGGATGGGAGGGAAATTATAAGGGCTCAGTCTTGTTTCCCCTACTCCCTAGAAATGGTCTAGGCCAGAGATCCCCAACATTTTTTTACCTGTGAGCCACATTCAAATGTAAAAAAGAGTTGGAGAGCAACACAAGCATGAAGAAACTACCTGGGGATTCCAAATAAGGGCTGTGATTGGCTATTTTGGTATTTGGCCCCTATATGGACTGGCAGCCTACAGGAGGTTCTGTTTGGCAGTAGACCTGGTTTTTATGCAACCAAAACCCTGTGATTACCCTGCTGAGGGTAATAACAGGACCTTAAAGGAGTTTGTGTTTTTGCAGAATAGCATTTTTAAATAAAAAAACCAAATGACCCATTCCCTGGAAGCTTTAGGAGATACAGACATGTATTCATGCGGATAGCACAGACGTTTGCTCTCAATCCATCTGCATAGAAATACTCCAAGGGCACAGGGTGCACAAGTGCGACAGACCTGAGGCACTGCCAGATCAGGAGGAATAAAGGCAGTTCTGGCTTTAAGCACTACTGCATTTATTCCTCTATAATTTGCATAACCTGATTACTAATTGCTACTGTGCATGATTTACACTACCCAGCACTACCTTTTCTCTTCCTTTTACTGACCAAGTGCAGAAGGGACTATATAAATCTATGAAGCCAGATACTTTTTGATAATAACATACTATTTAGTTGACTGTACCGTTTTTTTTTTTTTGTTTTTTGTTTTTTTTTCTCTTCTTCTGCATAATATTTGCTGTCTATTGATTTTATTTGTTTAATGTGAAAATCAAATAAAATATTTTAACAAATCTATGAAGCCAGGATGAACGAATGATGCCCAGGATGCCATTGCACCTGGTGAGTGGTTAGGTTCTTGTTTCAGAGGCAAATGTAACTTCAATTGCAAAAAATGTGAAATATCCTATAGTGTTAGATTATCTTGATTGAAGATATACTTTGCCTATAAAACAGATTTTTAAGTGGATGAACGTTGTTATATGATCTCACCTTTCTTCTCCAAGTCAGTCAAGATAAAAGGGAGATACATCCTTATGTGCTCGATGCAGTCAACCTCCATGTACATCTTACTATACGTTGTATCATAAAGTTTATTCCATAGATGAGACACCATCACAGCCTCCCATGTTACAGGCAAGTACACCACTCTCTCCTTATCGAAAACTAAAAACTCCTTCCCATCGAAAGCAATTTCCAAATATCCACCAATGGTGCCATCATCATGCAGCTCACAGGCAATCTTCCTCTGGTAGACATGGATATGTCCATTCCCTGCAATACAAATGTACCCAGTCAAAGATATAAAAGGCACATAGGGGGTACATTATTTGTTATAGTGCACAAGATTAAGGGGGTTATTTACTAAAACTAATTTTCCCCCATATTTTACCAGAAACAAACTCGACCTAACTCCCATCCACAAATTTGGCTATCCTACTAATAATTAAACTTGAAAATATCGGATTGAAAAAAAACTGGAAAAATTAAAAGTTAAAAAAAAAAACATCTTCAAATGGTTAAGAGGACCTCTGCCATCGACTTTTACATGAATTCAACAGGTTTTAGCTGGAGTATTATCAGATTGGGATTTTTTGCTGCTTTTGGGCAAAATGACTCTATAAAAATTGAGGTTTTTTTCTGTAAAAATTCAACAAATAGACTAGTAAGAGTCTTATAACATAAATTACATCAAGTATTAAAATAATTAAGAGGTTATAAATAAACCTGCAGGGGGGTTATTTACAAAAATCCAAATGTATCCAAATTTATCTCATGATTTAAATAAAAAAAACGATGACCAAACCCAATTTTATCTTATTTATTATAAAAAATTTAAAAAAAGCTCAATTTAATCGGTTCAGGTAAAAACCCGAAAAACAATTTTGGGATAATTCCAGCGCAGACCACAGAAAATTCCAAATAAGATAGGGATCTCTGTCATTGATTATACACAAAAAAAGAGAAAGAAAAAAATCGACTTTTGCCTCAAGTCAGACCAGATTAAGTTGGCATTATACAGGTATGGGATCTGTTATCCAGAAACCCATTATCCCGAATGCTCTGAATTATGGAAAGGCTGTCTCCCATAGGGGTAAATTTATCAAAGAGTGAATTCCGCCACTAGAGTGAAATTCCACAGCTCTCAATTCATTTCTATGGGATTTTGAAAGGCGTATTTATCAATGGGTGAAGTGAAAGTTCCATAGAAATCCCATAGAAATGAATGGAGAGTGGAGGAAATTCACTCTAGTGGCGGAACTTCACTATTAACTTCACTCTTTGATAAATATAACCCCTTGACTCCATTATAATAAAATAAACCAAATTTTTAAAAATTATTTCCTTTCTCTGTGTAATAATAAAACAGTCGCTTGTACTTGATCCCAACTAAGATATAATTAATCCTTATTGGAGGCAAAACCAACCTATTGGGTTTATTTAATGTTTACATGATTTTCTGGTAGAGTTAGGGTATGAAGATCTAAATTACGGAAAGATCCATTATCTGGAAAACCCCAGGTATTTTGTACTGTATTATTACTGTATATATTATTTTTTTCCTAGTATTACCTACTTAGATATAAGGGCTTGTTTATGTCCACAGACATCATTGGCAACTTGCACCTTTCCCTGCAGTGAGTTGTGTCTAAAATCACTTTCATTAATTGTATAATCGTCATTTATTTTGAGCTATCATCACCTCCTGACCAGGTGGTACCTCCTGAGTTCCCTCAGCGCCTGAATAGACACAATTAATTGCACTGGTTTCTATGCTGCCATGTAGTAATTAGGTGTATTAATTACTAATCAGCGTTATAATGTGACATTTCTATTCTATGTGTACTGTATATCGTGAGTGGGTCCCTAAGCTCAGTAAGTGACAGCAGCACAGAGCATGTGCAGTGAATCAGCAGAAAAGAAGATGGGGAGCTACTGGGGCATCTTTGGAGACACAGATCTTTACTGCTAAAGGGCTGTGGTTGCCTTGGGCTGGTACAGAAGCACAAAACTTCATGTACAACATTTCTACCTACTTCTTTAGTTAAAAATAAATTAAAAATAAACTATTAAGAATCAGGGCTGGGACTAGCAGTAGGCAGACAAGAGGCATTCCTAGGGTGGTATGGGTGCTAGCTGGATACGGGATCTGCAACCTTGGCTCTCCAGCTGTTAAGGAACTACAAGTCCCACAATGCATTTGCCTTTAGACTCCTTCATTAGACTCCTTAATTGCATTGTGGGACTTGTAGTTCCTTAACAGCTGGAGAGCCAAGGTTGCAGATGTGAGACAGGGGCTTGTCATAGGCTATTTCACTATTAAGAATGGGTGAGTAGGTCTATCTGAATTACATTCTGCTGCAGGGGTAGAAGGGGCTCTGTGTTGGTTTAGTTTGGACACTATGGACTGATTGTTCTGTACTCTCTCCTATCCTTGTTGGTTGAATCCATGCAGGAGGACATAGGTAGCATTGTGTGCATTGCAGGATCATAATTCTATATTCAGGTGGGTGACTCCACAGTTAAATAAACAAAATCATATTTCTCATGACATTTTCATTCACCTTTTGTCTTATTGTAAAATTCCATAAGAAACTTCATCCTGCGCCATTGCCACACTTCATATTGCTGAGCATATTTGGTCTGCTTCTGTAAATGCTCAGAAAGGGCCTTGGGTAATGGAGAAAAAGCCTCGGCCTGACGTGTGTCACTGTTGTACTTTCCATACGGCACATCATCCACATACATAATAACTGAAAACTCAGGAACACCGGTGATAGGAGGTGATACCAGAGTGACGTCATACTGAAGGATGTGACTTCCTAGGAGAATAAAAATAAGTGGTGAGGTTTCATTTACATATTAAAGGAAAACTATACCCCCCAAACAATGTAGGTCTCTATAAAAATATATTGCATAAAACAGCTCATATGTAAAATCCTGCTTCATGTAAATAAACCATTTTCATTATAATATACTTTCTATTAGTATGTGCCATTGGGTAATCATAAATAGAAAATTGCCATTTTAAAAAATAATGGCCGCCCCCTGGGTTCGTACGATTCACGGTGCACACAAACATACCAACAAACCATAGTCAGGTCACATGAGCCAATTAACAGACAGAGTTGTGTCTTTTGCTTCCACACTTCTTCCTGTTACAATTAGAGTTGTAGTATTTCTGGTCAGGTGATCTCTGAGGCAGCACACAGACCATCACTAAATGGTGGCTCAAGGCAAGTAAAGTAAAAGGGCAATATTTACTTAAATATATAGACCAGTTTGGTAAGATTGTTTAATATGTCACATAATATGGTAAACTATCTGCTGCTTAAGTCTTCATTTTTGGGTGAAAGTCACGAAGTTTCCGAAAAAAGAAATCGTAAACTTTGTGACTTTCGGGTGCATGCGCAGTTGGAGCTACTGCGCATGCACCCGAAAGTCACAAAGTTTCCAATTTCTTTTTTCGGAAACTTTGTGACTTTCGGCACATGCGCAGTAGATCGTTACTGGTAAATACCTCCTATTGCGAATATGCCACCAAATGTCGCTGAATACAGGAAGAAGAGTGCTCGGGAGAAGATGGCTGCTGTGAACTCCGCTGGAGAGGACCTAGAAGGAGGGGTAAGTAACAAGTTAGGGGCATATGCCCGGGGGGCAGAGCCGGACTGGGAGCAAAAAGCAGCCCGGGCAAAAAACAAACAAAGCAGCCCACATGTAAACACAAACACACACACACACACACAAAGAGACACACAAACATGGAGAGACACACACACACAGAGACACAAACACACACACAAACACAGAGACACACACAGAGACACAAACACACAAAAAGACACAAACACAGAGAAACACAGAGAGACACACAAACACAGAGAGACACACACACACAGAGACACACACACACAAAAAGACACACAAACAGAGAGACAAACACAGAGACACACACACAGAGACACACAGAGACAGAGAGACACAAACACACACACAGAGACACACAGACACACAAACACAGAGAGACACAGACACACAAAAAGACACTAACACAGAGAAACACACAGACACACACAGAGACACACAAACACAGAGAGACACACACACACACAGAGACACACACACACACAAAAAGACACACAGAGAGACAAACACAGAGACACACACACAGAGACAGAGAGACACAAACACACACACAGAGACACACAGACACAGAGAAACACACAGACACACAAACACAGAGAGACACAGACACACAAAAAGTAGGGATGCACCGAATCCAGGATTCGGTTCGGGATTCGGCCAGGATTCGGCCTTTTTCAGCAGGATTCGGATTCGGCCGAATCCTTCTGCCCGGCCGAACCGAATCCTAATTTGCATATGCAAATTAGGGTCAGGGAGGGGAATTGCGTGACTTTTTGTCAGAAAACAAGAAAGTAAAAAATGTTTTCCCCTTCCCACCCTTAATTTGCATATGCAAATTAGGGTTCGGATTCGGTTCGGTATTCGGCCGAATCCTTCGTGAAGGATTCGGGGGTTCGGCCGAATCCAAAAAAGTGGATTCTGTGCATCCTTAACAAAAAGACAGACAAACAAACAGAGAGACACACAGACACACACACACAGAGACAGAGAGACACAAACACACACACAGAGACACACAAACACAGAGACATGCAAACACAGAGACACACACACAAAAAGACACAAACACAGAGATACACAAACACACACACAGACAAACAAACACAGAGACACACAGACACAGAGAGACACAAACACACACACACAGACACCCCTACCTCCCCCCTACCTCTCCTAGGAGCTTCGTGAAACAGCACTGGAACTCTGACACCTCCCAACCCGTCTGCTGGCCAATCACCTTTGCCTTTCCCTGACTGATCGAGGGAGGAGGGAGGAGGAACACGCAGCTGCTTGGTGTGTGTGAAGGAGAAGCCCAGCGAGCATGCTGTAAATCTCTCCCTGCCCAGACGCCGCAAATCAGAAGCGGCCCATTTCAAAGGCAAATGGAGCGGCCCTTCGGGAAATTGCCCGAACTGACCTATGGTCAGTCCGGGCCTGCCGGGGGGGGGAGGTAGGCCGGGGGGAGGAGCGGGGGCCTACGCAAGGGAGGGAGGAGGGATTTTTTGCGCCTAGGGGTTGAATTCTCCTTTAAGTATAAACCAAGTGCAACAGATTTAAGATTTTGTGGCACTATACTGGCATAAAGTAAAAAAAAAAAAAACTATGCGTAAAGGATTTAGGATTTGAGTGTTTGAAGCCCAAATATGTTTCTGCTAGAGGGGATCTGCATTACTAGCTGGTACCTACAGGTAAAGCTGCTGTACCGTGTTAGCCAGTAAAAATGTTACAGGGCAACCCTCTTGAAATAAAAAAAATAACAAAAGTGGTATAAAGGTGATACCCTTATTGGCTAATATAATCATAATATAATCATAGCAAGCTTTCCTATCACTTCTTCTCAGAACCCTGCTCTACCTATGATTGTATTTGACATCAGCAAATAATATTTCAGTTGATCTGTGGTTTGGTTCAATGAACTTTTTATTTTAGTTTGCAAGAACCTCTGGCAACCTCATTTTATGTCTGCACAGCAGCAGAGAGGTGTAGTTGCACAACACTCTTTCCCTTTCTCCTCCACTAAGCGAGGGCCTATCTGAGTGAGAGAGTCTAGTGCAGCCCATGTTCTACCTGTACCCACTGGAAAGGCTGAATAGGGTTACTCGTTAGAGGCTTCAGAGAAAGTTCTGTAACAATAAAGTACTTACGACAATACACTGCTAGGAATCCAAAGCTGAATAACAGAATCGCAAAGTTCGACATCTCTTCATTATATTTCCTTACACAAATGAGTAACTTCACTTTCAGTTTCTACTGTTTTGCTCGAAGATCTGCCAATAAACATGAGGCAAATGGGATAGGTCATTGTTGCCAGGCAGAAGAAGAAGAAACATAAATTAGCGTTAGCTCTTGTGTATATATAACTGTATATAGATATGCAAAGCATGTGATACTGAGTAGGAAGGAGAGAACAGGACTGACTTTCGTTATTATTTAACTATTATTATGTTATAGGGTTGCCACCTTTTTAAAACCTTTTACCGGCTGCTGGGGGGTGGGGACACAAAGGGGCGGGCCGTGACGTCCAAAGGGGTGGGACGTGACGTCAAAGTGGGCGGGGCCACGAGGCAAACGCTCGAAGAAGTAAGAGAAAAGGTAAGTTTCAGGGGATGTTCCAGGGGATTGGGGGCAGGCCGAGGGCTCCTTTTAATCGTATTACCAATTTACCGGCAGCTACATTGCCGGTAAATTTGTAATACCGGTCCCGGCCTTGGCAGGTATTTTACCGGCTGGGCCGGTAAAATACCGGCCAGGTGGCAACCCTATTATGTTATAGCAACTTTTCAATTGGTGTTCATTATTAATTTTTTATAGTTTTATATTTATTTGTCTTTTTCTTCTGATTCTTTGCAGCTTTCAAATGGGTGTCGCTGTCCCCATCTAAAAATAAATGCTCTGTAAGGCTACAAATGTATTGTTATTGCTACTTTTTATTACTGATCCTTCTATTCAGACTCTCTCCTATTCATATTCAAATCAATGCATGGTTGCTAGGGTAATTTGGACCCTAGCAACCAGGAAAATTGCAAACCGGTTGAATAAAAAGCTAAATAACGCAAAAACCTTCAATAATAAAAAAATTTATGAAAACAAATTGCAAATTATCTCAGTATATCACTCTCTATATCAGTGATCCCCAACCAGTAGCTCGAGAGCAATATGTTGCTCTCCAACCCCTTGGATGTTGCTTTCAGTGTCCTCAAAGCAGGAGCTTATTTTTAAATTCCAGGCTAGGTAGCACAATTTAATTGCATAAAAACTAAGTATAGTGACAAGTAGAGCCTCTTGTAGGCTGCCAGACCACAGAGGGGCTACCAAATAGCCAATCACAGCCCTTATCTGGCACCCAAAGGGACTTTATTTATGCTTGTGTTGCTCCCCAACTCTTTTTACATTTGAATGTGGCTCACAGGTAAAAAAGGTTGGGGACCCCTGCTCTACATCATACTAAAAGTTATCTCAAAGGTGAACAACCCCTTTAATATTATTATTGTGTATACGTATGTTATAGTTAAACTATCCCTGCACACTCATAATTTTTACTTTTTTACTTAGTTATAAAGTAGATAAGGATGATCCTCCAGCAACCTTATCCTTAGTAATCTAGAGGAAGCTGTCCTTAGTTTGCCTAAATCCTTCTTGAATCCAAATGAACAGTTTGATCATTCCCCTGATAAACATAATCCTAAACTAATTTCAATACATTTGTATTCATTATCATATGCATCCAATGATTGATGAGCTCAATGAACGTGCAGATGGGACTGTGGATCAAGAACCTGCTATAGATATTCCCCTCTGCCATGTTCTAGGTATAGCCTATAGGGATGGATCTATGCTCCCCCACATCTTTTCTTAAAGGAAAACTATACCCCCAAAATGAACCCTTAAGCAACAGATAGTTTACATCATATTAAGTGGCATATTTAAGAATCTTACCAAACTGGAATATATATTTAAGTAAATATTGTGCTTTTACATCTCTTGCCTTGAGCCACCATTTAGTGATGGTCTGTGTTCTGCCTCAGAGATCAGCTGACCAGAAATACTGCAGCTCTAACTGTAACAGAAAGAAGTGTGGAAGCAAAAGACAGAACTCTGTCTGTTGATTGGCTCATGTGACCTAACAAGTATAGTTTGTTTGGTATGTTTGTGTGCACCGTAAATCATACAATCCCAGGGGGCGGTGCTTATTTTTTAAAATGGCAATGTTCTATTTAGGATTACCCAGTGGCACAGGCCCGGACTGTGCCACAATCTGTCTGTTCGGGCATTTGCCAGAGAGGCCGCTCTATTTTTTCTTTAAGTAGGCCAATCCTGATCTCTACACCTTATTAGAAAGTGCCACTGCCTTTCAATGCATCAGGCGGGCTCTAGGACCGCTCCTGCATCCTCTCTCCCACTGTTGCTCTGCCCCTCCCACTCCTCTTTTCTGGTGCTGCCGTGCTCTATGCAGGCCCACGCGCTATCAGGAGGCTACAGTCCCAGGCCCAGCAAGATTTAGATTTAAAGAGGCACCGGCTGTGCTGCTCTTTCAGGATTAGCTGGCCTCCCTTAAAATCGTGAACATCGCTGAAGACCGGATCTCTCTCTGCACTTCGTTTCTGTGAGTCTTTGTCACTCTCTGTCCCTGTCCCTCTCTGTCTCTCTCTCTGTCTCCTTCTGCACTGTCTGTCACTCTCTCTCTCTCTTCCCCTCTCCCTGTCACTCTGTCTCTCTCTGTCACTCTGTCCCTCTCTCTGCACTCTCAGTCACTCTGTCCCTAGGAACTAGACGGCTTTAATTACAAACTGGAGAGCTGCTGAATAAAAAGTAATAAGTCAAAAACCACAATTAATAAAAAATGAAAACCAAATGCAAATGGTCTCAGAATGTCCCTCTCTACATCATACTAAAAATTAAATTGAAGGTGAATAACCCCTAAGGCAGCTCTTTATGCGCATACATTTTTTCAGTTTTACCCCAATATATGAGTGGATGTGTACAAGTCAGACCATTGCGCCTTTATATGTGGGCTGCTTTGATTTTTTTTGCCCGAGCTACTTTTTACCCCCAGTCCAGCCCTGCAGTGGCACATACTACTAGAAAAGTATATTATTATGAAAATGGTTTATTTATATGGTTTTACATATGAGCTGTTTCATACAATATCTTTTAATAGAGACCTACATTGTTTGGGGGGTATAGTTTTCCTTTAAGCAGTTTCGTGTTTCTTGCATTGAGCAGCATCCATCCTCGGCTCTCATTTAGAACAGGGACACCAACGGAGTCAAATGGCTGCAACAGCTGCTAGGCTCTACCAATGCAGATACAGGACAGGGGAAGCAGGCAATAAGCGGCACTGGTTAGTGCACCACTCTCGCTCTCCCGTCTAAGCCCGAGCCTGCCACAACCTTTTTAGCACACGTCCTCTGTTGCTGACTCACAACCTCCTTTCACCGTGATTAGGGGGCCTCACACAGAGGATACATTTGCAGCCTCTCTGTCTCTGAGAACCCAGTGAAGCCAACGACTCCTCCACACAAAGGCCTTCTGCTGGTCTCAATAAAGAAAAGGTTATAATAAACAAGCAACATTCAAAACATAATATATCTATACCACCAAATAGAAGAAGTAAGGACAGACCGTGCTGCTTCTCTGTCAGGTATTGCTGGGATTCGAGCCGGGGACCTTTGGGTTTCTGGCTCAATGCCTTGGCCAATTGGCCAGGTGAGCAGCCTGTAGGGTTCCTCGCTATGTGTAACCTGGTCTCTCCAGCCCCAGCCCAGCTGCCGCCTGTTTGGCTTCTCCAGCCCCAGCTGCAGCCTGTTTAGCCTCTACAGCCCCAACCCAGCTGCTGCCTAGCTGCAATCAGCCAATCAGGGCTGACTCTTCCCTATTTAAGGGCAGCACTTAGACCACTCCTTGCGAGAGCATTGCATGGTTTCTCCCTAGTATTGCGGCAGCGCCCCTAACTAGTGTTGATAATTGTATTGCTATGACCTCGTTATATGGAAGGCAAAACATCGAGGTAAGGCTATTTCAAATAGAATGAGGTTTATTGAGTTTAACAAAGAATTTTTAATGGTTTTGCCTTGGGAAAATGATCATGTTACACCGAAGTGTCCCACGAGCATTTTGCCAAAGACACTCCACTTTTCACAAGCTTTTATAGATTAAAATGGGAGCAGGGGCGCTCCACATATGAGGCGAGTTGAGACACTCGCCTCAGGCGGCAGCGCCCCCCTGGTTACCAGGGGCGGCAAAAATGCCGCTCCTGGTAACTAAGAGCCGAATTTCCGGTTTTCCAACCCGGAAATTCGGCTCTTCTAGCGTCGTGCAGCGCCCCGACCCCCTCCTGCGCAGAAAATGTGAGCGCCGGGAGGAGGGGTCGGGGCGGCAACGGAAGGCCGCCTCAGGCGGCATAAAGGCGCGGATCGGCGCTGAATGGGAGTACACATACATACATTATATAACTTCAACCCTCTCAAAATGTTGGAAGAGAACTGAATGTTCTTAACTAGAGATATTGCACTGAAAATAGCTAGTTTCCCGCTTACAAGTGTCCCTCAGCCTTGCAGTTCTTTATCTGTTAAAAGCAGAAACAGGGAGGAATCAGCAAATTAAGAAAACACTTCTGTAGAAGGGGCCACATCTAGTATCTGCTGACACTCTGAATTGTCAGTAACTTAAGGTGGCCATACACGGGCCGATAAAAGCTGCCGACAGACCGAGTCGGCAGCTTATTGGCCCGTGTATGGGGGCCCCCGACGGGCTTCCCCGATCGAGATCTGGCCGAAAGTCGGCCAGATCTCGATCGGATGGGCTTAAAAATCCCGTCGGATCGCGGCCGCATCTGTTCGTTGATGCGGTCCCGCGATCCGACCACCCGTTTGCGAAGTTGAAGGATCCGATCGTTGGGCCCTAGGGCCCACGATCGGATCAGCCGATATTGCCCACCTCAAGGTGGGCATATCGGAGGGAGATCCGCTCGTTTGGCGACATCGCCAAACGAGCGGATCTATCCGTGTATGGCCACCTTTACAAAGTGGACTCTCATCACTGGGTGTCATTAATAAGAGAAATAATAAATGGGGAACATCACCCCTCCCTTCACCTTTCCTGCCTTGGGCATGTGGTTATTGCTGCGTCAGAATGATAGGGGCATTTATTATTAGACTTTATTATTCTTACACTCTGACACATAACCATTTGTCCGTCATTGGAATAGGCTGTTCTCATATAAATGTGGTCATATAAAAATACATTATCACTAGGTAGTTCTAGCTCTTGCCCCCTTTTCCCTTATTCCTCCTTGCCTTTGTCTGCCTGTCCTTGTCTTGTCTTGCTTTACCTTATCTTTTACCTTCCCAGCCTTGACCTTGATCCGACCCTGCCTTGCTTGTTCCTGATTTCTGCTTCCTGTTCCACCTTGTACCTTGCCCTGACTTCACCTTGTTCTGACCTTGTCTCGCCTGTTCCTGAGTCTTGCTTTCTGACCCTGAGTTGTACCTTGTACCCCTCTCTCGCTATCCACTCCAGTCCTGTCTTGCTATCCTGCTCCAGTCCTGTCTTGCTATCTGCTCCAGTCCTGTCTTGCTATCTGCTCCAGTCCTGTCTTGCTATCTGCTCCAGTCCTGTCTTGCTATCTGCTCCAGTCCTGTCTTGCTATCCTGCTCCAGTCCTCTCTTGCTATCCTGCTCCAGTCCTCTCTTCCTATCTGCTCCAGTCCTGTCTTGCTATCTGCTCCAGTCCTGTCTTGCTATCTGCTCCAGTCCTGTCTTGCTATCTGCTCTAGTCCTGTCTTGCTATCTGCTCCAGTCCTGTCTTGCTATCCGCTCCTGTCTCACTCTTGCTATCCGCTCCTGTCTCCCTTTTGCTATCCGCTCCTGTCTACCTCTGCACTCCGCTCCTGTCTCCCTCTGCACTCTATCCCCAGTTTGATCTGATCTACGCCCGCTCCGTCCTGTCCCATCCAGTCTGTTCCTGTTCCACTCCTGCCCCGTCCAGTCTGTTCATGTTGAGTTGTCGGCCTCTTCCTCCTGTTCTGCACCTGATCCAGACTGACTCTTCGCCCTCATCAACCTGTTCCTGCTTTCCCTTCAAGTGTTCCCTAGGCACATACAGCTCCTGCCTCAAGGACTCGCCCTTTCCCTATCAGTCTCCACAGCGCCCCCTACCTAATCCTTGACATTCTCAACCTGCTTTTATGCACCCCTATCCCCAAATCGGATAGGTGAATTAGGTGAATCTGCCATCTGCCATCATCACATCTTCTAGCACATCCACAGCTTCACCACTACCACAATGAAGAACCATTTGTGTTGCTACTTTTAAAATGATATTCCTGAAGTCTAAAGGAGGGGCTCATTATAAAGTGAATAAAGTACCATCTCTTGTAAAATATAAGGAAATTATAAGTCACAAGGAGTTCCATGACCATATAAAAGCATGTACAGGACATGGAACGCCAAGGTGACTTCTAATATCCTCATATTTTGCAACAGGGGTACTTACTTTATTTATTATAATATACAAGTTTCAGTCGTGTGACAGCAATGACATCACTAAACTCCAACTATAACTGATGACATCAGTTCTTTGTGGTCACGGTCTGACTGCCTTTTGGGTCCAAAATAAAGATAAAGATAGTAGGTATGAATCAGTCATGAGAGAGGGAAAGGAATTTATGCACCCACAGTATTTGGTCCTAATATATTCTATATGTAAATTGTATTACTGTAGCATTCGGAAGATAAGCAAATAAGTAAAGAAAATAGTGCTTTGGAATCATTTCTGCAAGCATTCAAAGCTTATTTTCAACCCTAAAGACATGCATATGATTGAAACCCATTCTGGCATGAATTTAGTGTCTTCACTTGGTTTTCGGAAAAAATAAAATAATTACATTTTCCCCCAGACCATTTTTTTTATCATTGATGTGTATTTGCTTGAAGGGAGCAGGGTGGAGAAATTAAACCCAAAGTACTATATATCCTATATGAGGACCTGTAGCACGGTGGATATTTGATTTAATGATTTACAATATATATCTGATTTATAGTGAATCAAATCTTAAGTTTGAGTAAGTATAAGATTTTGGGATAGTTATTTGAATCCAATGTCCTTGATGTAGTTATATTGCTGGGCAAATGTTCTATAGCAAACACAGGCATTGTTGGCCAGCAAACATCTTTAAGAATGAATAAACAGACAGCAGACAGACAAGACTCAGATTGAGTAACAAACTGTGTCTTGGTGAAAGAGATACAAAGTTCTTGCTGATCTTTTAGAATTCCATTGGACAGCATTTTGGGCTAGCTAACTATATTGCCTAGGTCAGCATTTGGGGTTAAAGGTCTCTCTAGTTGTTGATTATAAAGCACACCTTCACTTTACATGGGTAGCTTCGCCTCGGACCCATGAGTGGGTGCCAGGATTTGGATCATCGCTTGATTATCGGGAACCTGAGGGTGATGAACCAAAGGTTGTGGGGCTCCCCGATTGTGCAGAACTGGCTATTCTTGTAATTACCATCATATGAAGTTAAGTAAACGTTTTTAAATTCTACCTTTGCTTGTGTGTGTTTAAGTTATTGCTCACAAGCAGTATATCAAAAGGTTTAATCATTGATCCTGTATATTTGTATTAATATATTTATTTTAATTAATACAAGTATTATTATTTATAAAGGTTTACTCCTTTATTACATTTGGCGCTGTGAACAGGATTAACCCTTTTATTGCTGTGAAGTGCAGTAATAACTTATAGAAACTTGTATAAATTGTATAATGTATTTATAGTTCAACTTTGTATGTTAGGGTA
This sequence comes from Xenopus petersii, assembly GCA_038501925.1. Taxonomy (NCBI): domain Eukaryota; kingdom Metazoa; phylum Chordata; class Amphibia; order Anura; family Pipidae; genus Xenopus; species Xenopus petersii. Next base: position 9,816,148 of record CM076686.1, on the reverse strand, counting down.
GTGGCAGTATTGTAGTGGCTTGTGCAGGGCAAACATACTGTTGAAAGATAGCAAAAAAAATGTTCTGCTTGTTTAAAAATAAAGTTAGAGGGGTAGATGATCAAATGAGCACCCTTCCCACATGGGCTAGTTCCGGACCCTGGACCCATGTTGCTCATGAATTGATTAAGTATCAGCAACCTTTTCAGGTGACTAACCCCGGTCACCAGTTGCTGAATTTGGATTTGTCTCGATATTCCAAGGCAGAGCAGAAGTCTGCAGCACAAGTGGGTTGGTTGTGTTTTCAGGCGCTAATGGAGGAAACAACCAAAAGGGAGTCAGTTGAACTTGAACTGCAGGCAGTTAAAGATCAACTATTTGTGTTAAGAGAATGTTTCCGCTCTTCAGAAAAGCACCGTGATGAGATGGAAACAGAGTTTTCACAATATGTAGTGAAAACTGTTAATAAACAGCAAAAAGGGAAAGGGAGAAAATCATCAGAAAAGTGTGCGTCAGTTAAAGTGAGAGCTCTTGTAAATAAAGGAGACTGGGGGGAGTTAGGCCAGTGGTCAGGAGCAGATTCAGATGAGGAAATTGAAATAGGAGATGATATAGAAGAAGGAAAACTAAGGCCAATAGTAACTACCAAACAAAGGAGAGCAGTAACTCAAAGAGCAGGCAATACAAACAGAGATCAGGATTACAGAGGAAATGCAGAAGCAGCAGAACAGCAATATACAGAGGAAACACGTTCATATACTGCAGGAGAATTAACAGAGTTGGGTCAGAAATTTGCCCAGAAAGGAGGTGAAAGTCTCCTTAAATGGATCTTGCGAGTGTGGGATTTGGGTGGGGATGGTATCATGCTTACTAGCAGGGAAGCAACTGGATTAGGCAGCATTGCTAAAGACCCTCGGGTGAGGCTTTATCTGAGGAGAGCACGTGATACTACTGTGACTTTTTCCCTGTTACATTTGATAAGGGATTCAGTTTTACAAGTGTATGATACGCCTACTGAAATGATGTATTCTACCCCATGGCGTACTATAGGGGAGGGAATACAAAGGTTAAGAGAGTATGGATGTGTGAGCGGCTTGATTGCTGATCCGTTAGCTTCAGCACCCCCAAATACACCTACAGTAAAAGAGATGTGGCCAGGGCCAGATATGGCTCCCTTTACTGCACACATGAAAAATAAATTGCTTGTAGGATCGCCCATCCATTTGAAAGTCCCATTGTTTACAATGTTAAGTGCTTTAGATGCCAAGCAGGGTGTTATTCATGAAGCTGCTACATTGCTTAGTCAGCTGGGTGAGTTAGAACGCACAGGAGAAACCATTGCTGGGCAGCAGGATGTAAAAAAAAGGGGTACAGAAAGGTTAAAAATCAGCCGCAGGCAGATGTTCTTAAATTTGCTTCAGAGTGGAGTAGCGAAGGTTGAAATTGATGGCATTCCCACTGCTGATTTGTTTAAACGCTGGGAAAAACTGAAACAAAAGGTGAGGTTGAAATTAACCAAAAAACAGAATGTAGCAACCGGCAACATAGAGGCCCGTGTCCCACATACAGTCCTGCTAATGGAGGGAAATAATTCATCCCACATAGGGAAGAGGACTTGCTTTAACATAAGGAGAGGATCCAGGAGATTAGATGATAGAAAGGCAGAATGTGATTTATAAAAGTTTTTTTTTTCGTTTGTCAAAACAGGATTGCAGCTGTTTTCTGTCCCCTTCCATTTCAGTTTTTTTAGCCATATGTTGAGTTGTAAAAGGTGCCTCTCTCTCTGTGTTAAGAACAGAATTGTAGCTGCTCTATGCCCCTCCCTTTTTAGAGAGATACAAGTTCAACTAAGGGAATTAGTTGTGTAGTGAAACTGAAGTAATAAAAGTATGTTAACTTGTTAAAATTGTTAGCTATGTTAAACTCATCTTTGTGTTCAGATAATATAATTATTTTCTCTGTTTCAGTATGACATTTTAATTTTGGATTTGAGAATTTGATAATTTTTCTAATGAAATAAAATATTAATAGATAAATTTGTATGCTATGAAGGTTATTTTATTTGGCAATACCAAATTAAAACCATATGGTATAAAATATGAGCTCATTCATAAACATTTTCATATAGAAATTCTGATCCTATATTATGTTTGACAAATTTGTTTTGTTTTTAAGTGCACAGATTTTTGACTACAGCCCTTAAGACGTCTATTTTGTTTTTAAAGAACTATGATAAAACACCTAAGTGTGAAACTTGCAAGTTTTTAATATTTTTGTTTTGTGTGTTTCTGAGTGTGTGTGGGCCCACATGAATGTATTATGTGTTTAAATGTTTTTTGTTTTTTTTTGTCTTGTCTTACATGTGACAGATACTTAAAACCAAGTCTGTTGATTATTCTTGACAAATTTATAGAAAAACAAGAAAGTTGACAAAAGATAGTGTTTTAAGAGCAGGAGACTATGATTTCTCCTCACAAAATTATAAAATTGATAACAGTTGATAAAACAGATCTTAAATGCTAAGAACTGATGCTGTCTTGATCCTTTGTTTTATAGAGGTTTAACATGGAAGTAAACAGCTGCATTAACCAAGATGGTTTGATCTTAAAACAATGGACAGTAAACACAAAGATTTGGACATTGTTAATCTTCAACGGACATCAGTTCAGTGAATAAAGATCCTGGGACCTATTTAATATTGGATGGAAACTTCAATGGACATTGGTTTATCATCAGTTATCATCAGCATGGACTTTATAAATGAATATTTGCCTTTTATTCAACTGGTTATGCAGACTGTGTACACTATTGTATTGTTGTTAACATGACTATTATAGATTATTACATGAGCTATAAAGTGCTAGTTAAGTGGGTTTAGAGTACAGGCAGCACCATTGAGCTCTTTATCTCATATGGCAGTGCTATCAAACTTATTACGTTTAGTGAGTCAAACATTTTATGCAACATGTTTCAGGGACACATTATCCTAAAATGATGTCATACAATGAAGTATATAGAGCCAGTGAACAGATTAAGGGCCAAAAAAAAAAATCCTCTGGAGAGCCACATATGTTCTAAGGTATATAACATTGTGCAGTAAACCTGAAGCATAGAGTATGGTGTATCTTAAAGAACTTAGTATGTGAAACATTTTGATGCATAGAAAGATAACCAGGGTAGTTTATTATCCTAAGAGATAAATTGCTATGTAAACATAGCATTATGGAATAATTAATTATTGCATATATGTAAATAGGGTAACAGTATATGTGTAATGTAATGCTAATGTTATGGGTTGGTTTGAAGAGAGATATATCTATATGATTGAAATGCATAATACTGGAATATACAATTCTGCTGAAGGACATAGTAGTTTACACAAAGTCACTAGACTTGATAGTATCATCCTAGGTGATTTGAATACACTGAGCGATGTACACCCTTATGGTTGAAGTTTGTGGCTACTAGTGATTAGGGATGTAGTGAACGTCGGAAAAAAAGTTCGCGAACATATTCGCGAACTTGCGCAAAAATGCGAGCGGTTCGCGAACGGTTCGCGAACCCCATAGACTTCAATGGGAAGGCGAACTTTAACATCTAAAAAAGACATTTCTGGCCAGAAAAATGATTTTAAAGTTGTTTAAAGGGTGCAACGACCTGGACAGTGGCATGCCAGAGGGGGATCAAGGGCAAAAATGTATCTGAAAAATCTGCCTGTGTGTGCTTGGAAGAGATAGTGTAGGGGGAGAGCTGTTAGTGATTTCAGGGACAGATGATAGTAAGTTTGCTGGCTAGTAATCTGCTTGATACTGCTCTGTATTGGAGGGACAGAAGTCTGCAGGGATTTGAGGGACATTTTAGCTTAGGTAGCTTTGCTGGCTAGTAATCTACTGTTCTCTTTAAACAACTGCCATACGTTGACCTTGTAGGCATTGTTTGCCCAGTTTTTTTGGACGCAGCCACTGAAGCACAGTTGCCAGAAAAAATATGCCATATAAATGCTGAAAATAGTAATTTTTCGCCATACGTTGACCTTGTAGACATTGTTTGCCCAGTTTTTTTTGGACGCAGCCACTGAAGCACAGTTGCCAGAAAAAATATGCCATATAAATGCTGAAAATAGTAATTTTTCGCCATACATTGACCTTGTAGACATTGTTTGCCCAGTTTTTTTGGACGCAGCCACTGAAGCACAGTTGCCAGAAAAAATATGCCATATAAATGCTGAAAATAGTCATTTTTTGCCATACGTTGACCTTGTAGGCATTGTTTGCCCAGTTTTTTTGGTCGCAGCCACTGAAGCACAGTTGCCAGAAAAAATATGCCATATAAATGCTGAAAATAGTCATTTTTTGCCATATACGTTGAGTCAACGTATGGCAAAAAATGACTATTTTCAGCATTTATATGGCATATTTTTTCTGGCCTCTGTGCTTCAGTGGCTGCGGCCAAAAAAACTGGGCAAACAATGCCTACAAGGTCAACGACGTTGACCTTGTAGGCATTGTTTGCCCAGTTTTTTTGGCCGCAGCCACTGAAGCACAGAGGCCAGAAAAAATATGCCATATAAATGCTGAAAATAGTCATTTTTTTGGTCGCAGCCACTGAAGCACAGTTGCCAGAAAAATTATGCCATATAAATGCTGAAAATATAAATTTTTTTGGTTGCAGCCACTGAAGCACAGAGGCCAGAAAAATTATGCCATATAAATGCAGAAAATATGCATTTTTTTGGTCGCAGCCACTGAAGCACAGTTGACAGAAAAATTATGCCATATAAATGCTGAAAATATAAATTTTTTTGGTTGCAGCCACTGAAGCACAGAGGCCAGAAAAATTATGCCATATAAATGCAGAAAATATGCATTTTTTTGGTCGCAGCCACTGAAGCACAGTTGACAGAAAAATTATGCCATATAAATGCTAAAAATATAAATTTTTTTGGTTGCAGCCACTGAAGCACAGAGGCCAGAAAAATTATGCCATATAAATGCAGAAAATATGCATTTTTTTGGACGCAGCCACTGAAGCACAGTTGCCAGAAAAAATATGCCATATAAATGCTGAAAATAGTCATTTTTCGCCATACGTTGACCTTGTAGACATTGTTTGCCCAGTTTTTTTGGTTGCAGCCACTGAAGCACAGAGGCCAGAAAAAATTAAACCAGTAGGGTTTGCACCCTAGTTTGTAACGGTGGCGGAGGGAGGAGGACGCTAAAGGACAGCTGTGTGTGGAGTCATGAGGCTTGAAGAGAAGGACAGCTGCATAGAAGTCAGAACAAGTCTTCCGGCGTGCAGTAACCCTCCGAGATCCACCCCTCATTCATTTTAATAAAGGTCAGGTAATCGACACTTTTGTGACCTAGGCGAGTTCTCTTCTCAGTTACAATCCCTCCTGCTGCACTGAAGGTCCTTTCTGAGAGCACACTTGAGGCTGGGCAAGACAAGAGGTTCATGGCAAATTGTGACAGCTCTGGCCACAGATCAAGCCTGCGCACCCAGTAGTCCAGGGGTTCATCGCTCCTCAGAGTGTCGATATCTGCAGTTAATGCCAGGTAGTCCGCTACCTGCCGGTCGAGGCGTTCTTTGAGGGTGGATCCAGAAGGGTTGTGGCGCTGCCTTGGACAGAAAAACATTTGCATGTCTGACGTTACAGACCGGCCAAAGGGCTTTGTCCTTGCAGGTGTGCTCGTGGCAGGATTACTGGCACCTCTGCCCCTGGAATGTTGATGAGTTCCTGAAGTGACATCACCCTTAAAAGCATTGTACAACATGTTTTGCAGGCTGGTTTGTAAATGCCGCATCTTTTCGGACTTGTGGTATGTTGGTAACATTTCTGACACTTTATGCTTGTACCGAGGGTCTAGTAGCGTTGCGACCCAGTACAGGTCCTTCTCCTTAAGCCTCTTGATACGGGGGTCCTTCAACAGGCATGACAGCATGAAAGACCCCATTCTCACAAGGTTGGATGCAGAGCTATCCATCTCCGCTTCCTCATTATCAAGGACTGCATCATCCACGGTCTCCTCCCCCCAGCCACGTACAAGACCAGGGGTCCCCAAAAGGTCACCACTAGCCCCCTGGGAAGCCTGCTCCTGTTGGTCCTCCTCCTCCTCCTCCACAAAGCCACCTTCCTCCTCTGACTCCACTTCTGGCACCTCTCCCTGCGTTGCAGCAGGTGCCTGGGTTCGTTCTGGTGATTCCGACCATAAATCGTGCGCTTCCAGCTCCTCGTCACGCTGGTCTACAGCCTCATCTGTCACTCGTCGCACGGCACGCTCCAGGAAGAAAGCGAAGGGTATTAGGTCGCTGATGGTGCCTTCGGTGCGACTGACCATATTTGTCACCTCTTCAAAAGGTCGCATGAGCCTGCAGGCATCGCGCATAAGCACCCAGTAACGGGGGAAAAAAATCCCCAGCTCTGCAGATCCAGTCCTACCACCTAGTTCAAAAAGGTACTCGTTGACGGCCCTTTGTTGTTGCGGCAGACGTTCCAACATAAGGAGCGTTGAATTCCAGCGAGTCTGGCTGTCAGAAATCAAACGCCTGACTGGCATGTTGTAGCGCTGCTGAATGTCAGCAAGGCGTGCCATGGCTGTGTAGGAACGTCTGAAATGGGCCGACACCTTTCTGGACTGGGTGAGAACGTCCTGGAATCCTGGGTACTTGGAGACAAAACGTTGGACTATTAAATTTAACACATGTGCCATGCAGGGCACATGTGTTAAATTTCCCAGTCTCAACGCTGCCAACAGATTGCTTCCATTGTCACACACCACTTTTCCGATCTGCAGTTGGTGTGGGGTCAGCCACCGATCGGCCTGTGACTACAGAGATGACAGGAGTACAGATCCGGTATGGTTTTTGCTTTCCAGGCACGTCATCCCCAAGACAGCGTGACAACGGCGTACCTGGCACGTCGAATAGCCTAGGGGGAGCTGGGGGTGCACAGGTGTGGAGGAGGAGAAGGAGGACCCAGCAGCAGAGTAAGAAGAAGAAGAGGAAGAAGACGAGGTAGAGAGCGATGGAGGAGTAGAGGTGGTGGCAGAACCGCGTGCAATCCGTGGCGGTGACACCAACTCCACTGTTGTTGTTGTTGAGCTACCCATTCCCTGCTTCCCATTCCCAGCCATTACCAAGTTCACCCAGTGGGCAGTGTAGGTGACATACCTGCCCTGACCATGCTTGGAGGACCATGCGTCAGTAGTCATATGGACCTTTGGCCCAACACTAAGTGACAGAGATGCGGTAACTTGGCTCTGCACATGTTGGTACAGGTGTGGTATCCCCTTTTTAGAAAAAAAATTGCAGCTGGGTACCTTCCACTGCGGTGTCCCAATTGCTACAAATTTGCGGAAGGCCTCAGAGTCCACCAGCTGGTATGGTAAAAGCTGGCGGGCTAAGAGTGCAGACAAGCCAGCTGTCAGACGCCGGGCAAGGGGGTGACAGTCAGACATTGGCTTCTTACGCTCAAACATGGCCTTCACAGAAACTTGGCTGGTGGCAGATGACTGGGAATGGGAACAGGTGGTCAAGGTGGAAGGCGGAGTGGAGGGTGGTTCAGATGGGTCAAGGAGAGCAGAGGTAGAGCAGTAAGATGCTGGACCAGAAGGAGTGTGGCTTTTAGTTTGCCTGTTGCCTTTGAGGTGTTGCTCCCAAAGTGCTTTGTGCTTGCCGCTCATGTGCCTTCGCATAGAAGTTGGTACCTATGTGGCTGTTGGGCTTACCAAGGCTCAGTTTCTGACTGCACTCATTGCAAATTACAATGCTTTTGTCAGAGGCACACACATTAAAAAAATCCCACACTGCTGACTTTTTGGAAGTGTGCGATCTGGCGGTAACAGTAGAAGTTGGCGGCATTGGCGGCAATGGCGGGTGCGTTGGCCGGCTGAACACAGGTGCCGATACATGTTGTTGCCCTACTGATCCCTGCGGGCTGTCCTCCCTGCTTCTTCTAAGTCTTATTCTCCTACTGCCTCTCTGACTCTCCGTCTCTCCATCTGAACTACCCTCCTCTTGCTCTCTTCTACTAGGCACCCACAAAACATCAATCTCCTCATCATCATTCTCCTCAGATGCATCAATTTCTTCTGACACATCACAGAAGGAAGCAGCAGCGGGGACCTCCTCCTCATCACTCATCATTATGTCCATCTCTGTCGTGTTCTCTGCCAGAATTAAATCTGGTGTAACGTCCTCATCTCCTTCATCTTCTTCTGCCAATAATGGTTGCGCATTACTCAGTTCAAGAAACTCATGGGAAAATAACTCCTCTGACTCCAGTGAAGAAGGGGCACCGGTGGTGGAGGAAGTGTTACGTGGGGTGGCCATAGCAGTGGAGGATGAGGAGGATGTTGTGGTAAAGTTAGAAACGGTAGAGGATGGGGTGTGCTGTGTAAGCCAGTCAACTACCTCTTCAGCATTTTGGGAGTTCAGGGTCATTGGCTTTTTAAAACTGGGCAATTTGCTAGGGCCACAGGATTGCATAGCAGCACGGCCCCTAGCACGGCCTCTGCGTGGCGGCCTGCCTTTGCCTGGCATTATTTTTAAAAAAACAACAACAACAAAAACTCAGTTGGTTTTTCTGGAAACGATAATACACACAGCTAGATGGCAGTTTGAAGAAAACAGTGTGCAAATAATGCCTACAAGGTCAACGTATACACAGCGGTGGATACGGATTACGTAAAATATATGAATGCTGCTTGAAAAAAAGTAACTCAAGTGGTTTTTCTAGAGACGATAATATTATCAATATTTAGACAAAATGTGAACAAGCTCACACAGCTAGATGGCGGTTTGAAGAAAACACTGTGCAAATAATGCCTACAAGGTCAACGTATACACAGCGGTGGATACGGATTACGTAAAATATAAGAATGCTGCTTGAAAAAAAGTAACTCAAGTGGTTTTTCTAGAGACGATAATATTATCAATATTTAGACAAAATGTGAACAAGCTCACACAGCTAGATGGCGGTTTGAAGAAAACACTGTGCAAATAATGCCTACAAGGTCAACGTATACACAGCGGTGGATACGGATTACGTAAAATATAAGAATGCTGCTTGAAAAAAAGTAACTCAAGTGGTTTTTCTAGAGACGATAATATTATCAATATTTAGACAAAATGTGAACAAGCTCACACAGCTAGATGGCGGTTTGAAGAAAACACTGTGCAAATAATGCCTACAAGGTCAACGTATACACAGCGGTGGATACGGATTACGTAAAATATAAGAATGCTGCTTGAAAAAAAGTAACTCAAGTGGTTTTTCTAGAGACGATAATATTATCAATATTTAGACAAAATGTGAACAAGCTCACACAGCTAGATGGCGGTTTGAAGAAAACACTGTGCAAATACTGCCCACAAGATCAACGTATACACTACTACAGCGGTGGATACGGATTACGTAAAATATATTATGGCTGCTTGAAAAAAGTCACTCCGGTGTTTTTTCTGGAGACGGTAATATTATGGATATTTAGACAGAATGTGAACAAGGTCACACAGCTAGATGGCAGTTGGTTGAATAACACACTGGGCAAAAAATGCCTACAGGGCAAATAATGCCTAAAAGGTCAACTTATACACTACTACAGCGATGGATACGGATTACGTAAAATTTATTATGGCTGCTTGAAAAAAGTCACTCCGGTGTTTTTTCTGGAGACGGTAATATTATGGATATTTAGACAGAATGTGAACAAGGTCACACAGCTAGATGGCAGTTGGTTGAATAACACACTGGGCAAAAAATGCCTACAGGGCAAATAATGCCTAAAAGGTCAACTTATACACTACTACAGCGATGGATACGGATTACGTAAAATTTATTATGGCTGCTTGAAAAAAGTCACTCCGGTGTTTTTTCTGGAGACGGTAATATTATGGATATTTAGACAGAATGTGAACAAGGTCACACAGCTAGATGGCAGTTGGTTGAATAACACACTGGGCAAAAAATGCCTACAGGGCAAATAATGCCTAAAAGGTCAACTTATACACTACTACAGCAATGGATACGGATTACGTAAAATATATTATGGCTGCTTGAAAAAAGTCACTCCGGTGTTTTTTCTGGAGACGGTAATATTATGGATATTTAGACAGAATGTGAACAAGGTCACACAGCTAGATGGCAGTTGGTTGAATAACACACTGGGCAAAAAATGCCTACAGGGCAAATAATGCCTAAAAGGTCAACTTATACACTACTACAGCGATGGATACGGATTACGTAAAATTTATTATGGCTGCTTGAAAAAAGTCACTCCGGTGTTTTTTCTGGAGACGGTAATATTATGGATATATAGACAGAATGTGAACAAGGTCACACAGCTAGATGGCAGTTGGTTGAATAACACACTGGGCAAAAAATGCCTACAGGGCAAATAATGCCTAAAAGGTCAACTTATACACTACTACAGCGGTAGTAAAATAAAAAAAAGTAAAATAAAAAAAAAATGAATATTAAAAAAAAAAATTACAGTTGGTGCTGCTGAACTACTAGGAGCAGCAGATTAGCACACCAGTCCCACTCCCCAACACTGCTAGACTAATAGCACTGGGCTCTTATAGTAGTAGTAGTAGTAAAACAACAAAAAAATAAATAAAAGCAGTCCTTACAAGGACTACTGTTATTGCAGCAGTCAGCAGATGAGATCAGAAGCAGGACAGCTGCCCACTGCAGCTACATACAGAGCACTGCAGTAGAAGGTAGATTACTAGCCAGCAAAGCTACCTAAGCTTAAATGTCCCTCAAACCCCTGCAGACTTCTGTCCCTCCAATAACAGAGCAGTATCAAAACGATTACTAGCCAGCAAACTTTCAACTGTCCCTGAAATCACTAACAGGCAGCAGCTCTCTCCCTACACTATCTCTTCAGCACACACAGGCAGAGTGAAAAAACGCTGGGATAGTTATTTGAATCCAATGTCCTTGATGTAGTTATATTGCTGGGCAAATGTTCTATAGCAAACACAGGCATTGTTGGCCAGCAAACATCTTTAAGAATGAATAAACAGACAGCAGACAGACAAGACTCAGATTGAGTAACAAACTGTGTCTTGGTGAAAGAGATACAAAGTTCTTGCTGATCTTTTAGAATTCCATTGGACAGCATTTTGGGCTAGCTAACTATATTGCCTAGGTCAGCATTTGGGGTTAAAGGTCTCTCTAGTTGTTGATTATAAAGCACACCTTCACTTTACATGGGTAGCTTCGCCTCGGACCCATGAGTGGGTGCCAGGATTTGGATCATCGCTTGATTATCGGGAACCTGAGGGTGATGAACCAAAGGTTGTGGGGCTCCCCGATTGTGCAGAACTGGCTATTCTTGTAATTACCATCATATGAAGTTAAGTAAACGTTTTTAAATTCTACCTTTGCTTGTGTGTGTGTAAGTTATTGCTCACAAGCAGTATATCAAAAGGTTTAATCATTGATCCTGTATATTTGTATTAATATATTTATTTTAATTAATACAAGTATTATTATTGATAAAGGTTTACTCCTTTATTACAGGACCCCAAGATGCAATTCCAGACCATGATTTGAATGCCCGCCACCCCATTGTGACGCTGTCTGTTAATTAAATTTGGCCCTACAGACTTTGTAGGCTACTTCTTTACTTATTTATGTATAAAAGTCTCTGAGGATGCAAATATTATGGACAATTTCTAATATAAATGGTTAGTGCTATACTATGCTCCTATTACAGGACAAAAAACATTCTATAGCTTTTTTTAATATAAAATCACAATATTTGACCATGCCAATCATATGCTTTGCGGGGATTCTAAACTGATATTTCATTAATAGACAATCCCCCCATACCCATAGTCCCTTACCTCTCTGCCTCTTGGGCCGGACTCACGGGCCTTTAAATCGACGGTTAGGTTAAATGGGATTGATAGATGCTTGAAGGAGCTTCATCCAGAAGTGTAACAATATAGTCATTACTCTCATCCGCACCAACATTTGTGTAGATCACATTTGCATATCCCAAGGGATTTTTTTTGTTTGGGGCGGTGATTGCCCAAGGGTTAATGGTACCATCCTTTTATGGATCAAGAGACTGTCAACCTTATGAATTTCTTATTGTTCTGGGACTCACTGGCATTTAAGCATATTCTCCTCTCAGATATTGAAGTTCATTTTCTTCCAGCCCACTAGGTTGTTCATTGTACATAGGCCCAGGGGTAGTGATTGTAGTTCCTGTTTCCTAGTCTATATAAGAAACTGGGTTCCACTATAACTGGACATAGGATTTATCAGATTTAAAGTTAAAATTTCTTCCCCATCTCTCAGGGTCATTAGCTCTTGTAAATATTTCCAGCTTTTAAAATGTAAAATGACTTCAGAATTATGGTGTTCTCTTAAACTGGTTTCATTTTCTAGGGTCTTATCCTAATCTCTAGTCTATGTTGTAAAAAAAAAGAGGCTTAAAGGAGAACTAAACCCTAAAAATGAATGTGGCTAAAAATGGCATATTTTATATAGTGAACTTATTGCACCAGCCTAAAGTTTCAGCTTGTCAATAGCAGCAATGATCCAGGACTTCAAACTTGTCACAGGGGGTCACCATCTTGGAAAGTGTCTGTGACACTCACATGCTCAGTGGGCTCTGATTGGCTGTTGAGAAGCTAAGCCTAGGGGTCGTCACTAATTATCCAGCAGAAAATGAGCTTCCCTGGCTGTAATATAAGCTGATGCTACAGGTTTGCTGATTATTAAATTCTGATGCTAATTGTACTGGCTTCTGTGCTGCCATGTAGTAATTATCTGTATTAATTACTAATCAGCCTTATATTGTGACATTTCTATTCTATGTGTACTGTATATTGTGAGTGGCTCCCTAAGCTCAGTAAGTGACAGCAGCACAGAGCATGTGCACTGAATCAGCAGAAAAGAAGATGGGGAGCTACTGGGGCATCTTTGGAGACACAGATCTTTACTGCTAAAGGGCTGTGGTTGCCTTGGGCTGGTACAGAAGCACAAAACATAATGTGGAACATTTCTAGCTACTTCTTTAGTTAAGCTTTACATCTCCTTTAATATGCATGTGTTGACATGTTTGACGAATAAACATTGCCATTTGAATTATAGTCACTATTGATAATCAAGCATCTTTTTATCCAGCTGTTGTGGGATGAAGTCCTATTGTGTTTTTTGTTTAATATTTTTGTTGTTTGTTTCTTTACACAAAGCTACATGTGCGCAACAACCATAAAGACACTAACCAAAGGGAACCACCAGTGTCTTCTCCAAACTGCTGTGATCCACATGGCAGGAGTAAGTGGCGCCCTCCTCTGGTGTTACCTCCACACTGACTCTGATCTGATAGTTGCCATCAGGGTTTGGCAGGATCTCTGCTGATTCCTCTGAGTAAATCTCATCTCTCACATTCTAGTCTCTTTGAATTTCCTCATGTGTGAACCATACATCATTAGTTGTATTACTATAATTGGGACTATTAAGAAGGAAACCTTCATTACCTGGTTTCTCATTTGTGTAGACAGATGAAAAATATGAGTTCAGAATCTGCGCTTTTATTTTGTTTTCACCAACCAGCTGACCCCCCTCTGATAGTAAGGGTCCCACCCTTTCCTGCTTTCATAATTTTGGATTCTTTTTACTGCTTGCTGCAATATCCCTTTCTATATCAATTTTAGCTTTCCTTATAGCTTTTTTGCATGATTGTTTGGCCTCCTTGTACCTTATAAATGTTTCGGCTGTACCAGCTAACTTGAAAGCCTTAAAAGCAGGTCTTTTCTTACCCACCTCAACACCAACGCTTCTATTGAACCAAAAAGGTTTTGCTTTGCAACAACGTTCCTTACTTTACGTCTTGTATTGAGTATATTTTTTTATATGTAATTTGTATGTTCAGTGTATGCACCTATTCTTTGTACACTGCTGTGGAATATGTTGACACTTTATAAATAAGTGATGATAATAATAATAATAATAATAATAAAAGTGATAATAATGAGTCAAGATACTCTGGGTCTTCAAAGAGAGTTGTCAAGCTAAAGCTGCCTAGTGGTGTAAAACTGTATGTAGCTCAACATTAATATTGTGTGTTCTGGGCATAATTTTATATTTATTTCCTCAATAGAGTTTCACCAATGCAGGGCAGCTTTCCCTGGTCACCATTCCTGATATGCACTGGCCACAAGCTAGTGAGAAAGATCTTCTGTAGAACATGTGTAGTATTGTTTTATCTTTTATGCTGCTAGGATGGTAAAATATAGACCTAGTAGTGAGGTTAGCATGGCTCGCAGTGCTGAGGTCCTGCATTTAATTCCAACCAGAGAACCAGAGAAGTTTCTGTGAGTATCCTCCCCAAAAACATATTACCGGGTTAAATCTCTCCTGATGAAAGTGACCTTTATGAAAAGCTATATGACAAAATGCAAACACTAACACTATCATTTTTATTTCTACAGTTGTGCAAGATTCATGTTGTTTCTCCTGTTTTGGCCGCTTTCCAATCCTAAAAGGAAAAATAGTTTATTCAGCATAAAAGAAATTCCCCTAAACAAAGCAAACAATCTCAATGTCAACCAGTAAACCCACAGAAGCAAACAATTACATTTTAAAAGGACATCACAGCCTTAAAGGAGAAGGAAAGGCTAAAAGTAAGTAAGCTTTATCATAAAACGCTATTAAATACACCAGTAAACCCTCAAAGTAATGCTGCTCTGAGTCCTCTGTCAAAAGAAACACCACATTTCTTTCCTTCTATTGTGTACTCATGGGCTTCTGTATCAGACTTCCTGTTTTCAGCATAAACCTCCAGGGCAGGGCTTGAGCATGCTCAGTTTGCTCCTCTCCCTCTTCCCCTCCCATTACCCCTTCCCTTCTCCCCTCCCTGCTGTAATCTGGGCCCAGAGCTATGAGTGAACAGGGAGAGACTTAGGCAGGAAGTGATGTCAAACAAAGCTAATATGGCGGCTAAGCATAACATACAGAGAGAGATTCTAAAGCTGTTTACTCTGGTATGTTAAAGCATTCTACAGAATAAATATAGTGTTATAGCTTGTACTAGTGTGGCTAATTTATTGGCAATATACTGCTTCAGTAGCTTCCCTTCTCCTTTTTCCTACTACTAATTATTTATTTTATTTTTGGTTACATTAAAGGTTTACATGCTAGTTATTTATATAATATATAAATATATAATATATAAATATATGTTCTATGCATTTATTACATTGCTTCAACTAAGTCTTGTTCTCTCTTTAATTCTTATTGTTTTCACCATACGGCAAATCCTATGACTTCAGAGAAGCCTGAATGGTCGAGGAGTCTACTTTTTGGTTCTGCCTCTTCTGGTCCTACGCTGGCCTTCTCCATCCCTCTCTGCCCACTACCCAAACAAATGAGTGACAGAGTGAGGGGAGGGAAGACAAGGAAGGAGCACATGCTTTTGGGTTTATGAGCCAGACCATCTGAAGAACTTTTTGTTGGGGCCCCGGCTCTGCTTAATTACACCACTGACAATCACAGACAATGGGTTCCTCAAGCAAGCACAAAAAGGCCAATAATGTTAATGCTATAAAGTAAAAAACCTGTTTCCAAAACTACAACTTTATATAGTGTTTTTAAAATAGAATTAAACACTCTGGGGATTGCTGGAGCAATAGTGCGCCCTTAGTGCTCACTTAAAATGCATCTGGGGTCTAGCTGCACTCTGCACCTCACACTGGATAAAAACATTCAGTGTTACCTATGAAATAAGCTTGAGGGATAACCATAATTATAATTCTATCACACTGTAGGATACATCAGAGTAGATGAGGTTGAAAAAAAAAGACATCAGTCCAACCATTTGGTGTAAATTTAATCTCATTAATTGTAAAATTTGTGCTGTCATTCCAAAAAAAAATCTAACAGGCAGGCCATAAGAATACTAGTTAAAAAAACAAAAAAAAAGTAATTATTACATCTACATGTCCAAAAACAGCCTAACACGTTTTATGCCTCGAGGCGTAAAATGGATTAGGCTCATTTTATTCATCTTGGAGACATGATCCTCTGACCTTTATCAATTATAGTTGTGATTGTTTTCTCTTTCTTTATTCCAGTTCATTGTGCAGCGCTGTGAAATATGCAGGCGCTTTACATAAATACGATTATTATTATTATTAATAATACTACTAATAATAATTATACAATAATACAATTTTTAATATTATTACTATTAATAATATTAGTAAGCTGACTATTTAAGAATGCAAGGTTTAAAAGGTAAATTGTAATTCACATTTTTGAGTTGGTTTAAAACTACCAACTCTAATTCGAATCTAAGATTGATCATCCCCCTACCATGGATGTAACTCAAATTCAAAAGGTCGCCGCCTAAAACCTGCCGAATTCATGTAGAAGTCAATGGCAGAGGTCTACTGACCTACTTGAAGAAGTTAATAGCCTTCCTGACATTTGAGGTTTTTTTGGGTCGGTAACATTCGACTGAATTTTTGACGTTCGATCTTAAATAAGAAACATTCAAATTTCATGGTCATTCGAGGTAAAAAAAAACTCTATCACTTGGATAAATATGCCCCTTGGAAATCCAGACTACCTCACACCTGTTTGCGCACCCTTTGCCAAATACTGTTCAAGATAGGACAGATCCCAGGGAATGCCTGATATATCCATTGTTGGTACAGGCATGTGATCCGTTATCCAAAATGCTCCAAATTACAGGAAGGCCATCTCCCATAGACTCCATTTTAATCAAATAATTTAACATTTTGAAAAATATATTTCCTTTTTCTTTGTAATAATAATAATAATAATAAAACAGTAGCTTGTACTTGATCCCAACTAAGATATAATTAATCCTTATTGGAAGCAGAACCAGACTATTGGGTTTATTTAATGTTTACATGATTTTTTTAGTATCAATGGCCGAACGTGATTTAACTGAAGTTGAATTTTTGGCTAAAATGAACTGGAATTACTTGAATCGATTGAGTTTTTGAGGGGAACCCTCCTGAAAAACCTTGAACATCATGAAGGCTATTAACATCTTCAAATGGTTCAAGGGATGTCTGCCTTCTACATGACCATGACAAGTTGTAGATGGTGTATTTTCAGATTTTGAGCTATTTTCAGGCTTGGGTACAATAAATCTAAAGAAAATATATATTTTTTTAGATCAAAATAGTTTAGTTTTTTTAACCCGAAAGTTCTATTTTTGACTCAAAAATAACTCAGGAAACTCAAATTTTTCATGGAAAACACAACTCAAACATTAATAAATCTGCCTCCTAAATCATTGAGATCCAAATTACAGAAAGACTTTATCCAGCAAACCTGGGTCCCGAGCATTCTGGATAACAGGTCCCATTCCTGTACAAACTCACACAGTTACTAAACAATGTATTAAACAGATGGAGGTGGCTTTGGTACCTTTTGTCACTCTATTTCCCTATGTACAGTATGTGCATTTCCAAAAGCTGCCTATAATGTTAGAGTAAGGGCTACAAGGAACATTTTAACTGAACATTTGTAAATCCAACAGAAAAACAAGAGAATAGGACAATACATACCTGTACTCTTTCTCCGTTTATATATGAATATTCCCTGTGCAAAAAGGGCAAGGACAAGAAGAGCAGTCCCACCGATCAGGAGGTACAACAAGCTTCTATTACTGGATTCTGTTTATTAGGTGGAAAGAAAATGATTTTAAAGGGTAAAGGCAACTTAATGAAAAAAAATTCAGCCCCTAAATGTGTAGAGCTGTTGATTATTTACGGTTCTTCAACAGAATTAATAAAGCCATGCTGGTAACTTTAGAACTTTAGGAGAGGTGGAATACTGAAAGTACTGTAGGAGATGTATCCTTCAGCCTAGGGCATCAGTGATGATGATGGTTTCATGCTTTCGAACAATAAATTACATATAAATATATTTGTGTTGACAAATGTAATTTCTGGATATAGTAAGAATTGTTGGCCACAAAATAAATGTTTTGAGCACAAAATTGGTTTGGTGAACACAAAGATCATTTGGAAATGATAAAATACTTTTTGACAAGTAGAAAACGTTGCCAATGATATTACACTCAACTTTCTGCCTCAACACTCTACATTGTTTTAATCGGGATCAACAATTTAAAAAAACTCACCAAATGCTACAACCAGTGGATTCTCCAAACTGCTGTGATCCACATGGCAGGAGTAAGTGGCGCCCTCCTCTGGTGTTACCTCCACACTGACTCTGATCTGATAGGTGCCATCAGGGTTTGGCAGGATCTCTGCTGAGAGTAAATCTCATCTCTCCCATTCTTTATCCACTTCACTTCCACATCTCGGGGGTAGAAGCCATACACCCAGCAGTGCAGTTTGGTACCACTCTCTGACTCTGAGCTGGAAATCTTCACTTTAGGGTGAACTGACAGGAGGGGAGAGAAGGGAGGGAGAGAGAAGTGAAATGCTTTTTGCAAGAAACCCATATTCAACCAATAAAGAAAAAAATTGTTTGAGAAAGGTTTCTAATATTTTTCCTAACCAGAAGAACATCAGAGCAGGCTTTTTCTTTCTCCTGACAAATTCCTTGACTACTTTGTGGTCAGACTAGTGGGAAATTGACCAGCAGGTGGCGCTGTTGTAACATTCATTTATATTAACAGTACATAAAGGGATACTGTCATAGGAAAACATGTTTTTTTTTCAAAATGCATCAGTTAATAGTGCTGTGCCAGTAGACTTCTGCACTGAAATCTGTTTTTCAAAAGAGCAAACTGATTTTTTATATTTGATGTTGAAATCTGGAAATGTATCTAGACATATTGTCAGTTTCCCAGGTACCCCCAGTCATATGACTTGTGCTCTGGTCACCTTTAGCCACTCTTTACTGCTGTACTGCAAGTTGGAGTGATATCATCCCCCACTTCCCCTTCAACCCCAGCAGTCTAACAACAGAACAATGGGAAGGTGACCAGATAGCAGCTCCCTGGTAGATATAAGCATAGCACTCAGTAGTAACAATTCATGTTTGCAGTGTAAACAGTGTCATTTGGAAATAAAAACTACACTATAAAAATTATGTCTGTATTGAATTAATTGCAGTCTTTGATGTTCATTGAAACATATCATAGTCAAGAAAACATTGTTATAGAATCTCACCTTTCCTCTTCATGTAGGCTGATAAATAATGGAGATATAACTTCATTTGTTGGATACATTCATTCTCCATGTAGATCTTATTATTAGTTGCATCATCAAATCGCTTATTCCATTGGTCCATCATAACCAGAGCCTCTTGCATTACAGACACATACACCACCTTCTCTTTATCCAATGCTATAATCTCCTTGCCATTAAACGCAATCTTCTCATTTCCACCAGCCGTACCGTCCTCATTCAGCTCACAGACAAGCCTCCTCTGGTAGACAGGGAACCCTCCATTATCTGTAAAACAAACATATATATATATATATATATATATAGATATATATATATATATATATATATATATATATATATATATATATATATATATAAACATAGTGCAATAGTGGAAATGTACGTTAATAAAGAGGTGCATTGTCAGTGTAACATGCACATTTCTACTATTGCGCACTGGATTTTGCTACATATATTATGCACTTATATGATAAGTAAGCCTATGGAGTGGATAATAACAGCCCTATGCTGTAGGACACACACTGATGACATCAGCTGTTGTATTTCGGCACTAATTACACACTTTTAAATTTGCTTCACTGCTGTGTGGAATTCACTCTCCTGAAGACGGCCAGGCTTTCGGCTCCAGTTAAGGAGCTCCAGTTAAGGAGCCGAAACCTTGAGAATAAAACTTCACCTTTATTTTTCAAAATGAGGTCCTTGGAGTGCGGCTTGTTTGTTCACTGCATACTAATGTGTTGACCAGCACTCAGGCAGCTGTGGATTGTTAATAGTGCACCAGCTAAGCATATTGAATAGAGAGAGAGAGAGAGAATTTCACATAGAACCGCACTTGTTTAGATGAATAAAGTCATATTTTATTGTGTTCAATCTGTGTGTCCAACGTTTCGGCCCACCTTATGGCCTTTATCATCAGTAAATGATGAGAAGTGGCACAAGTAACCTTAGCTTGCGTGTGGGAGTGTTTAAGTGCAAAGGCTGCATTATGTGTGGTACCCTAATTTTAGGAACACAAGCACCCACACACGGGCAAGCACTACGAAGTCAAGCAACGCATGACCTGCGAGTCCCCATCCAAGAGGAGGAGATGTAGGAAAAACACTCTGGAAGAAGGAGGCTTTTTGGATTTATGAACTCAATTGTGTTTCACCAAAGGGTGTGAATGGACAGGTCATCATGGGTTGTTTTTTGACTTAAAGGGATACTGTTATGGGAAAAACATTTTTTTTCAAAATGAATCAGTTAATAGTGCTGCTCCAGCAGAATTCTGCAAAATCCATTTCTCAAAAGAGCAAACATATTTTTTTATATTCAAATCTGAAATCTGACATGGGGCTAGACATATTGCCAATTTCCCAGCTGCCCCAAGTCATGTGACTTGTGCTCTGATTAACCCCCATTTTACTCAATAGTAAAAACCCATGTCCCACTGAGACACATTCAGTTACATTGAGAAGGAAAAACAGCAGCCTGCCAAAAAGTATTTCTCTCCTAAAGTGCAGGCACAAGTCACATGACCAGGGGCAGCTGGGAAATTGACAAAATGTCTAGCCCCATGTCAGATTTCAAAATTGAATATAAAAAAATCTGTTTGCTCTTTTGAGAAATGGATTTCAGTGCAGAATTCTGCTGGAGCAGCACTATTAACTGATTCATTTTGAAAATATTTTTTTTTCTCATGACAGTATCCCTTTAACTAAGCACTGTAACACAAGCAAATGAAACACAACGTTGACATCTAGTGGACAAAATGAATTTTACAAGTTCACATAATTTTTAAATACTTTTTACACTATTCTTATCACAAAATCTTTTGTAATTGTCTTTTACACATGTTTTTACACACTTATTTATGGCATTTATGATGTTTATGATGTACAGGAGATAAGTGTTTTGTGATGGCAACACTATCAGGATAAAAATATCTTTATGACACTAAGGTAAAGAAAGTCGTAATGGGTTAAATCACCTAATTAACAAAGTTTGGATAACAAGCACTGAATTTGTCAGGCTATTTATGATTGGCCAAATGTTTTTTGTATCATCCTTGAGAAAGGTCCTAACAAGGACCGAAACATTGGACATTGATGCAACAGAAATAAAATATTTTTTTTTATATACATGGGAGTGCTGGTTCTTTTGAACATTACATTATATATATCCCAACTGTGCACCCCGGCTAGATAAGCAACAGAGTGCCTTGGAGTGCGGATACTCACTGGACTGGGATATATATATATATTTATATATATATATTTATATATATATATATATATATATATATATATTGATATATATATTGATATATATATATATTGATATAGTCGTATATATATTATTTATATATTATTACATACGCAACTGCATCATATTTGCATTTCATTGTACTCACCATATGTCTTGTTTAAAAACCCCATTATAAATTCCATTTTGTCTCTTTCAGTAATCTCCAATTCCTGAGCAAATTTAGTCTGTGTCTCCAGGTGCTCAGCCAGGACTTTCTGTGGCACGGCAATAAGAGACTCATTAAGTGGAATCAAAGCCTGGGCCCAGCGTGTGTCACTGTTGTACTTTCCACACTTGAAGTCATCTATATACCCATATGCAGTATATATTGGCAGGCCCGGGGTAGGGGATAATATTTGTGTTATGAGAAATCGGAGAGTGTGGCCACCTGTAATACAACAAAACACAGATCTGTGTTATTAAGCTTTATAGTTGAAATATTATAGGTAATTGGTGGTATATTTATGGAGAAGAAAAACTATTTATTATGGGCAATTGAAATGTTAGAAAGCAGACACAGCATTTTATACTTAAAAGCAATTTAGATGACCTATGAAATTGCATAAGCCTTACAGAATGTACAGAAATATATTTATCAGCACATAAATAAAAGTATAACGCATGTTGTACCTGATGGGGCATTTGCTCATAGGCTAATGGATATAGTGTTTACAATTTCCAATACCAATAATGACATCACCTCACAACCACCAATCAAATTGCTTCAAAATTTGAACAGTGTTGCAAAGGCACCCATAGATGTATAGAGAACAATAACACCTTACACACGTTTCAAAGCCAACAAACACCCGGTCATGTACATAGTTTCGGACTGGCCCACCGGGATACCGGGAAAACTCCCGATGGGCCCAGGTGTCAGTGGGTCCTCCTGCTTCTAAACATTTGGCCTATTTCATGGTCATTGCTTATTTTTATGAGAACAAAGGGACTAAATAGATGGAATAATCGATTATATTATATACAGAAAAGAGACTAGGAAAATAGAGGCTGAGTGAGGAGAGGAAGAATAATAGTACTGAGAGTGAGCCCCTGTCTAAGGTTTTTTGCTCCGACACTGCATGTCCAGTTTATCTGTAGATTTCCCACAATCACTTCAATTAATCATGAAAAAACAAAATTATGAACGCACCAACTCCAGGATTCGGTTTGGAATTCGGCTTTTTTCAGCAGGATTCGGATTCGACCGAATCCTTGTGCCTGGCCGAACTGAATCCTAATTTGAATATGCAAATTACGGGTGGGAAGGGAAATCACGTGAATTTTCATTAAAAAACAAAGTAAAAAAATTTTTCAAATTTTTCCTTTCCTGGCCCTAATTTGCATATGCAAATTAGGATTCGGTTCAGTATTCGGCTGAATCTTTCATGAAGGATTTGGGGATTCGGCCAAATCCAAAATAGTGGATATGGTGCATCACTAAACAAAATACAGAAAATAATCTTTTGTTTAAAAATTGACTACGGCAATATTACAACTAGAGCACAGTGTCTTGTGCTCATGGAGACTTACAGAGTCGGTATACAAGGCTGGGAAAGTCTCCAAATCACTGATCTGGGATTTATTGTAAGATCATGAAGAGTAGCAGGTGACATCAGAGTCCCTGTTCAATGACATATGTTTCTGAAGAAAAAAGAACGAAAAACAGAAGATAGAAAAAACATTTCATTCTAAGCAAAGAAGCTTGGGAATTAAAGAGGTGGTTCACCTTTAAGATAACTTGTAGTATGTTATAAAATGGCCATTGGCCTTCATTTTCTTTTTTATAGTTTTTGAATTATTTGCCTTCTTCTTTTGACTCATCCGTTTTCAAATGGGGGGTCACTGACCCCATCTAAAAACCAAATGCTCTGTAAGGCTACAAATGTATTATTATTGCTAATTTTTATTTGTTACTAATCTTTCTATTCAGGCCTCTCCTATTCATATTCCAGTCTCTTATTCAAATCAGTGTTGCTAGGGGAGGGAATGTTGCTAGGTTGCTAGGGGAATTTGGACCCTAGCAACCAGACTGCTGAAATTGCAAACTGAAGAGCTGCTGGATAAAAAACTAAATAACTGAAAAACCACAGATAATAAAAAATAAAAACCAACTGCAAATCCTTTTTTTTTTTTTTTTTTAAATAAAAGGGCATGTTTCCTAATCCTATACTTTGGGGGACGTGATTTATTATCAGCATATTAGATTGGAATGTAATTTTCCCAGATTGTAAATCAGTATATTTTAATGCTTTACTAGGCAGTATCAGTTAACATTTTTTGCTCCCAATTAGGGATGCACCGAATCCACTTTTTTGGATTCGGCCGAACCCCCGAATCCTTCATGAAAGATTCGGCCGAATACCGAACCGAATCCAAACCCTAATTTGCATATACAAATTAGGGGCGGAAGGGAAAAAAAATTTTTTACTTCCTTGTTCTCTGACAAAAAGTCACGCAATTTCCCTCCCGCCCCTAATTTTCATATGCAAATTAGGATTCGGATTCGGTTTGGCCGGGTAGAAGGATTCGGCCGAATCCGAATCCTGCTGAAAAAGGCCGAATCCTGGCCGAATCCCGAACCGAATCCTGGATTCGGTGCATCCCTACTCCCAATGCTTCTCCATATTAACGTATCATCCAAAATCAATAATGTCATCTTCAAATGGATTGTTATTATAGATAAACTGTACTTCCCCCAATCCCACAAAGAGGTGTTTGCATAGGAGGGATTTTTCTCCCATTGTAGTGCCTGTGGGTGTTGGGGCTGCATCACTGTGTATGGTCAGGGTGGGTCAATGGTGGGGCCTAGTTTGTCTCATATTTGGGAATTCAAGTTTTAGGAGGTATTTACAGGTTGTGGACTGAGCAACATGAACACCTTAAATGTCATTTATAAATGGGGTGAAAAGGCCAATATTTGGACACAAATCCTCATGTTTTCCCATAATGCATTCCCATTATTCATCATGTTTTAATGCAATTGTGCTTGTGTTTTGACACAAATAGGTTGCAAGTTGCATCTGGTATTTTAGGATCAGGGCATACGCTCAAATTCAGAGAGATTAGTCGCCCGACGACAAATCTCCTCTTCTTCAGGGCGACTAATTTCCCGAACTGCCTCCCGCCAGCTAGAATGTAAATCGGCGGCAGGATGGCACTAGGAACGCTTCATTTTCCGAAGTCGCCCGAAGTTTCCTCGCGAGGCATTGATCTATTTTAAAGGTTTACTTATCCTTTAACACCATGCATATTTTGTTTTGCCTTTCTTCGTCTCAATTCTCTGGAAGCTGATGTTCATTTTCCTTAACATATATTTGAATCAAAAAGTGTGAATAAAGCATCTCCATCTTTATAAACGTCATGTAATTAACGACAGCAAAATGGTTTTACTTATAATTGTCAAAACTCTGGTTCTCCTGGGGGAGTAGAATAAACCGAAATTAGAAGTAGAACTATTATCTGGTGTTGAAAGAAAGTCAGATTCACAAAATTCTTAACCACAACAGTTTTGTTGACTTTGGAGTTGCAATTTAATGGCAGGATTAAAGGGGTTGTTCACCTTTACATTAACTTTTAGGGGGTTATTTACTAAACTCTGAATGCAAAAATCACGAATTTTTCGAAAATGAATTAAACCCAGAGGATGGGAAAAGTCAGAATCTGAAAATAATAGGGATGCACCGAATCCAGGATTCGGTTCGGGATTCGGCCAGGATTCGGCCTTTTTCAGCAGGATTCGTATTCGGCCGAATCCTTCTGCCCAGCCGAACCGAATCCGAATCCTAATTTGCATATGCAAATTAGGGGCGGGAGGGAAATTGCATGACTTTTTGTCACAAAACAAGGAAGTAAAAAATGTTTCCCCCTTCCCATTCCTAATTTGCATATGCAAATTAGGGTTCGGATTTGGTTCGGTATTCGGCCGAATCTTTCACGAAGGATTCGAGGGTTCGGCCGAATCCAAAAAAGTGGATTCTGTGCATCCCTAGAAAATAAGGCATCTCAGACCTGTCGAAGTTGCATATAAGTAAATGGCAGAAGTCCCAATGATTATTTGATGTGCGCTGGGTTTTTAGCAAAACCCGAAAGTTTTGGCTAAAATTTTTGGGTGAAAAATTCGGGAAAAAAAAATGAAAATCGGATGAAAGATCCGAAAAAATCGTGAATTTTTCACAGAAACAAAATTTTCGGGAAAGTGTATAAATAAACTAGAGAGGTACATTTCCTGAAGAAAATGTGAGTGGTGCTTGCCGTGGCAAAACTCAGGCCCCCCATATATGTTGGGTGTCTTGCCCAGTCGCCCCTGGTGCCTAGAGAGTACACAAAGTCGGTAGAATCCGGATTAAACCGGTGAAATTTAAAGCCAACCAAATTTTACCATTGAAATCAATCCAAACAAACTGGCTATTTTTGGCTCCGCCCACTTTTAAAAATTTGCAACCCAGTCACCAAATGGACCAAGTTTGAGCACTCTTACATTAACAGTGTAAGAATGACAGGAATTTAAATATTCCCATTGAATAGCGTTAGGTAAAATTTGATTGGCTGTCTTAAGCTCCGCCCATTTTTCTGAATTTTAACCCCAGTTACCTAGTCATGGTCAGTGCCAAGTTTGGGGCCTCTGGTTTTAAAACGGTGAGAACGGCGGTATTCCAAAATTTTATATTGAAGTCAATAGGTGAAAACTGATTGGCTGTTTTTGGCTCCACCCACTTGTCCTAAATTTTGACCACGGTCACCCAGTGAGTAATTGAGCCAAGTTTGAAACACCTAGCATTTAAACTGTGATAATAGCAGCAGTTTATCATTTTTCATTAAGGTCAATGGCTGAAATCTCATTGGCTGTTAATGTGTAAAA
Source organism: Xenopus petersii (assembly GCA_038501925.1). NCBI lineage: Eukaryota > Metazoa > Chordata > Amphibia > Anura > Pipidae > Xenopus > Xenopus petersii. Next base: position 9,789,858 of record CM076686.1, on the reverse strand, counting down.
TGGCAGCATTTCTATTTTTTTCTGTTTGCGGCTCCGCCCACTTTTCCTAAATTTTGACCGCAGTCACCCAGTGACGCACGGTGCCAAGTTTGGGAGTTCTGGCTTTGATACTGTGAGAATTACAGCTGTTTACATTTTCTCATTGAAGTCAATAGGGAACATCTGATTGGCTGTTCTTGGCTCCACCCACTTTTCCTAAATTTTGACCGCAGTTACCCAGTGAGTAATTGAGCCGAGTTTGGTACGCCTAGCATTTAAACTGTGATAATAGCAGCAGTTTATCATTTTTCATTAAGGTCAATGGCTGAAATCTCATTGGCTGTTAATGTGTAAAATGGCAGCATTTCTATTTTTTTCTATTGAAAATCAATGAATGAAATTTGATTGGTTGTTGGTGGCTCCGCCCACTTTTTCTAAACTTGAAGTGGAAACCCCCAGCGACCACATTTGTGATATTCAAGGTCCCTGACATCAATACTGAGAGAATGGCAGCCTTCTTAATTTTTCCCATTAAAACCAATCAAAGAAATCTGATTGGTTGGTTTTGGCTCCACCCACTTTTCTTAATTTTAATCCCAGTCCCCCAGTGACCAACTGTGCCAACTTTGAGGACCCTGCCATTAACGTCTAAGAGCGGCAGCAGTTAAAAAAATTCCTATTTAATTGAATGGCTGAAATTTGATTGGCTGTTGTAGACTCCACCCACTTTTTGTAAATTTTAGCCGCAGTCACCCAGTGACCCACGGTGCCAAGTTTGGGAGCTCTGGCTTTGATACTGTGAGAACAGCAGTAAAAAAAATTTACATAAACTGATTGGCTGTTTTTGGCTCCACCCACTTTTCCTAAATTTTGACCGTAGTCACCCAGTGAGTAATTGAGCCAAGTTTGGTACACCTAGCATTTAAACTGTGATAATAGCAGCAGTTTATCATTTTTCATTAAGGTCAAAGGCTGAAATCTGATTGGCTGTTGTTGCCCCGCCCCATTTTATTCCTAATTGTGAACCAGTCACTCAGTGACTAACATTCCAAAGTTTGGGAATGCTGTCATTTAATGTCTAAAAATGGCAGCATTTTTATTTTTTTCTATTGAAAATCAATGAATGAAATTCGATTGGTTGTTGGTGGCTCCGCCCACTTTTTCTAAACTTGAAGTGGAAACCCCCAGTGACCACATTTGTGATATTTAAGGTCCCTGACATCAATACTGAGAGAATGGCAGCCTTCTTAATTGTTCCCATTAAAATCAATCAAAGAAATCTGATTGGTTGGTTTTGGCCCCGCCCACATTTCCAAACTTTAATCCCAGTCCCCCAGTGACCAACTGTGCCAAGTTTGAGGACCCTGCCATTAACCGTCTAAGAGCGGCAGCAGTTTAACATTTTCCTATTTAATTGAATGGCTGAAATTTGATTGGCTGTTGTAGACTCCGCCCACTTTTTGTAAATTTTGGCTGCAGTCACCCAGTGACCCACGGTGCCAAGTTTGGGAGCTCTGGCTTTATTACTGTGAGAATTACAGCTGTTTACATTTTCTCATTGAAGTCAATAGGGAAAATCTGATTGGTTGTTTGCGGCTCCGCTCACTTTTTTGGGTCCCCAAAATAGGACAGAAAAGTCACAACACCCCAGTCCCGAATTAGCTGAACGGTTTGACACCTCATTCATGGGTCTGCGACAAACTAATTATTCGATAAATTCCCCATTATAAGTCAATGGGGCAAATTTGGGGACCTCTCCTGCCCCGGGGGTAAAACTTATACCCTCGTGTGGGGTATCATCTGACACAGGTCGCAAACCTCTTCAAATGTGGTAAATTTAACGTTTCTACAAGATTCCCTCTCTGCGCTAGAATCCGTCAAAAGTTGGCCTCAATGTTAATCTATGGGACTTTTTGGGGTTGTTAATTGCCCCCGCAAGGGGCAATTAACCACCCACCCCTTAGAAAAGTCATACCACCCCATTCCCGATTAAGCCGCACGATTTGACACCTCATTCATGGGTCTAGGACAAACGGTGCGGGACTAGTTACGCGCCAAACTTTCATACGGAAGAAGAATAAAAATAAGTTTGCAAGATAACAGTAGTGATGCTTTGCTTCGCAAGCACCACTAATAAGCCCAAAAAACCCGTGCGAATTTGGTCTGAGTTTTTTTTTCCAGAAAATATTGAGACAAATTCGGACTTTGATAAATAACCCCCTTAGTATGATGTAGAGAGTGATATTGTGAGACGATTTGCAATTGGGTTTCATTTTTATTATTTGTGGTTGTTGAGGTATTTAGCTTTTTATTCAGCAGTTTTCCAGATTGCAATTTCAGCAGTTTGGCTTCTATAATATTGTTTTCTGTTTACTTCACTTTTTTTTTAATTCCCCCAGAGGTCTTTCAACATGTCTGTGGGAAAAGTAATCAGCAGTGTCTTAAAGGAGAACTAAAGCCCAACTAAAGAAGTAGCTAGAAATGTTGTACATGATGTTTTGTGCTTCTGTACCAGCCCAAGGCAACCACAGCCCTTTAGCAGTAAAGATCTGTGTCTCCAAAGATGCCCCAGTAGCTCCCCATCTTCTTTTCTGCTGATTCACTGCACATGCTCTGTGCTGCTGTCACTTACTGAGCTTAGGGATCCACTCACAATATACAGTACACATAGGGGTCCATTTACTTAGCTCGAGTGAAGGAATAGAGGAAAAAATACTTCGAATTTCGAATGGTCAAATATGGCTACTTCGACCATCGAATAGGCTACTTCGACCTTCGACTACAACTTCGAATGAACGATTCGAACTAAAAATCGTTCGACTATTCGACCATTCGATAGTCGAAGTACTGTCTCTATAAAAAATACCCCCTAGTTCGCCACCTAAAACCTACCGAGGCCAATGTTAGCCTATGGGGAAGGTCCCCATAGGCTTCCTAACAATTTTCTGATCGAAGGAAAATCGTTCGATCGTTGGATTAAAATCCTTCGAATCGTTAGATTCGAAGGATTTAATTGTTCAACGATTATTCCTTCGATCATTCGATCGTAAGAATAGCGCTAAATCCTTCGACTTCGATATTCGAAGTCGAAGGATTTACATTCAGCAGTTGAATATCGAGGATTAATTAACCCTCGATATTCGACCCTATGTAAATCTGCCCCTTAGAATAGAAACGTACACAATATAAGGCTGATTAGTAATTAATACAGATAATTACTACATGGCAGCACAGAAACCAGTGCAATTAGCATCAGAATTTAATAATCAGCAAACCTGTAGCATCAGCTTATATTACAGCCAGGGAAGCTCATTTTTTGCTGGATAATTAGTGACGAGCCCTAAGCTTAGCTTCTCAACAGCCAATCAGAGCCCACTGAATTGGAATAAACATTTATTTTAATTTTAAAGAAATTAAAAAAAAAACTTTGAAGCGACGGAAAACATTTTCTCACTGGGCAAAATTGTATTTTTGGGTTTACATCCTATTTAAATAAAACCTGCCCTAGAATGCTGTTTGAATAATATAATATTTCAAGTTAATTGCAAGCAGAAGGGTTTAGAATCAAGGTGCCAACACTTATTTGACAACAAAAGTATTACAGTGGATATAAATTACACAGGATATTGTTACTCACCGGCACAATGTACGGCACAGACACCCAGACTCAACAGCAGCAGCAGCAGCAGCAGCAGCACAGTGTGACCCATTGTTACGTCATCTTTATACACAATGGAAAGACTCCAAGAATTACTCCAGCTCTGCTCAGGGACTAAATGCCAGTGCCAAACTTTCTCTGTACAGTATCTGACCTGGATTGGGCAGGGTTAAATGTTCTGTCCAATAAAAAAACAGATAGAGCTGTAGCCATAGTTATTAGGCAGAACATGGATGTATTTGAACTCCAGAAGTTGATAATATTTACAGAGGATCTAAACCAAGAAAAGGAATTGAAACTTACTCAGAGGGATCCTATGAGCAATTTTGCAATTTCTGTTAATTTTTTTATTTTTAGTGATTTCTGAGTAACCCTCGGAATTCCAACTCTAAGTTTGGGTTAAAAAAATGGATTTTTTTTTTTTTTTTTTGAAAACTCAAATTTTTCGAGATTTATTATAGGGATGCACCGAATCCACTATTTTGGATTCGGCCAAACCCCCGAATCCTTCTTGAAAGATTCAGCCGAATACCGAACTGAATCCGAACCCTAATTTACATATGCAAATTAGGGGTGGGAAGGGGAAAACATTTTTTACTTCCTCGTTTTCTGACAAAAAGTCACGCGATTTCCCTCCCTGCCCCTAATTTGCATATGCAAATTAGGGTTTGGATTCGGTTCGGCTGGGCAGAAAGATTCGGCCGAATCCGAAACCTGCTGAAAAAGGCCGAATCCTGGCCGAATCCCGAACTGGATTCGGTGCATCCCTAATTTATTATACTCTGGTCCTGGAAATAGCTTGAATCCCAAAAACTGGAGTGATTCAAGCGATTCAAGATTTTTTTTTCGCCGAAAACGCAATTAATCCAAGTTTTGGAGATTCAGGATTTGAACAGAATCGGGTTTTTGCCATTCAAGTTTTTTCTTAAATAAGATACCCTTCGGATTGTGAGTTCATTAGAGTTCACTTGAACCTTTGATAAATAAATAAGATATTGTAGAAATCAGTTAGAACATTTTAAAACATCTTTTGAGAGTCAACTTTACACAGAAGTGAAGCAGTTCAAAATTGTTAAATACAGATGCGCAAACTACAAACATTCTCAATACAGTTTTATGTTAAACTCCCAATTTCGCATCTTTTATTATTGTATTCATCTCAATATTCATTCAATTTAGTTTTTAAAACACATTTTGCCATTTAAGTTTATTCTTGAATAAGATGCCATTCGAATTCCAAGTTCATTCGAGGTTTAAAAAACTCTAACACTCGACCTTTGATAAATGAAACTTGACCTACATGTAATAAACTGCTATTATATGCTAAAAACAGAAAATAAATGTAAATTTCAAGAAGTGCTCAGAAATGCACTTTAATTAAGTTCCCATTTAAGGGATGCAAAGGCAGATATTGGTGCAAAAGCATGCATTTTCAAATAAGGGGGTTATTTATCAAAATCAGATTTTTTTTCGGATTTTTTAAAATAAAAAAGTCTGACCAAAATAGAATCCATGTGAACTTATTTACAGTATTATTAAAAAAGCACAATTTAAACGATTGTCTGGGACAATCTCAATAAAATCGAGCAAAAACCCAAATCATAGGTTTTTTTCCTGAGTTTTTACCCAAATCAAACTATTTTGGGGGGGGGGGGATTTTTCCCAAAAAGGCAGAATTTTTCAGATTTTGGTCCGAAAAGTCAGATTTTTGGGATAATTCAATTGCAGACCACAGAAACTTCCAAATAGGATAGGGACCTCTCTCATTGACATAAAGGGGCAGATGTATCAAGGGTCGAATTTCGAGGAGTTAAATCCCTCGGACTGGGGAATAGAATCAAATAGGCAATTCGGGCGAATTTACGCGCTGGCAAATAGTCGAATGGGCGAATATTCGCCCGGCGAAAAAAGGCGCACGATCGAATAATCGCCCGGCGAATAGGCGCACGATCGAATATTCGATCAAAGGATTTTCATTCGATTGAATGATCGATTGAATGCCTTTGTATTCGATCAAAAACTTTCCCATAGGCTTTTAAAGCAATTTGGTAGGTTTAAGTAGGCGAAGTAGGCAGTCGAAGTATTTTTAAAAGAGACAGTACTTTGACTATCGAATGGGCGAATAGTCGCAGCGTTTTTGCGCTTGATCTATTCGAATCATTCTACTTAGGCGAATTTACGCCAATTCGATAGGGACCTCTCTCATTGACATAAAGGGGCAGATGTATCAAGGGTCGAATTTCGAGGAGTTAAATCCCTCGGACTGGGGAATAGAATCGAATAGGCAATTCGGGTGAATTTACGCGCTGGCGAATAGTCGTTTTTGCGCTTGATCTATTCAAATCATTCTACTCAGGCGAATTTAAGCCAATTCGATAGTCGAGGAGCACAAAAAACTACTCGAAATTCGAGCTTTTTTTCCCTCTATTCATTCACCCGAGCTTGGTGAATTGGCCCCTTACTGTACAACCTCGGCAGGTCTGAGATTTTCGGATTCTGACTTTTTGCAGAATCTGGCTTTAATAAATCCTGAAAGATTTGAGGTTTTTTTCCCCACTAAAAATTAGGATTTTATAGTTGAAAAAAACGTTTTTTTTCCGCATATTTCCATTGGGACTTTAATAAATAACCCCTTAAAAGTCAAAAAACCTTTGTGAACTAGATGGATGTTATCGGTGCATTACAAAGACATAAGGGCATAAGGCAGAAGATTGTGGGGCCGATTCACAAAAGGTCAAAACAGCAAGTGTTATTTATAGCATGCGCTAAAAATGGCATCACTTCCTGTAATTCTTAGAATTAATGACTGATTCACTAAGGGGCCTATTTATGAAGCCTCCATTTTTTATGGTTGAGTTTTTAAAGGGGAAACCTCAAATTTTTATAGAAAATCTATTATACCCAGAAGCTGCTAAAAGTCCAACTCCAAAAATACTCCGGCTAAAACCTGTCGAGGTCATGTAGAAGTCAATGGCAGATGTCCCTTTACAATTTGAAGAGCTTGTGATCTGCGATGGGTTTCGTACAATAATCTGAAAAATTTGGAATTTTCGGGTGACAACTTTGAAAAAATTGTACAATTCGAATTTTCGTTCGATTTTCACGAGTCTTTTCCCACACTGCCTTTTTCGAGCTGACTAGTTGATAAATGAGTTATTTAGGTCGAGTTTGTTTGTTTTAAAAAAATAAATGGGATAAATTTGGATTTTAGTAAATACCCCCCCCCCTAAACTTTCACTTGTCTGAAGCACTGTTTTTTTTTCATTAACTTTTGGTGCAGTATTTTATAGCATGTGATATTTTCTGCGTTATTTTAAACCATGTGATGCGGTTACGCATTATTCTATAGTATGCAATATTATTACGCGGTATTACCCAGGTAACTGTTACACATCACAGATCACATGACTTCGGCTAGTTCCGCTTTCAGTGCGGTATTACCCAGGTAACCGTTACATATCACAGATCACATGACTTCCGCCATTTCCACTCTCCATCGCCAGATGTACCGGGTGCACAATCAATACCACTAGTGGCAACATGGAGACTGGAGATCAGTGAGAGTTCGAGGGAATGTAGATATGTCAGAAGAGAAGTTCATGGGAAAAAAGGAATCAGATGAAATCGAGTGGATAGAGTGGAACAAGCATATGTGCAGTCTTTCGGGAAGTGAAAGCTGGTCAAAGGGGACACACACACCACAATGTTTCCCTGACACCGGGTGCAATCTGAACAGGGTCGGACTGGGAGGCATGGGGCCCACCGGGGCTACTGCCCCAGGGCCAGCCGCCGCTGCCGCTCCGGAGTGCTGCAGGGGGCTAGTGCGCATGCGCGCGGTGCCGCGTTTGTGCGCATGTGCAGACATTCTATTCTACCGTGACCCCAAACAAAGTGGGGTCGCGCCGCCCCACTAAGTAGCGGATCTGGGCCGGCGGGGCCCACAAGAGCCCGGGGCCCACCGGGGTTTTTCCCGGTGTCCCGCCGGCCCAGTCCGACACTGAATCTGAAGAAATTAAACATACTACACCATATTCGTTTCTGATTTCTCTCTTGCCATAGGTGCTGATTCACTTTTAAACTGTTGGACTTCATATACAGCTGAGAGACTGTGAAAAGATCGGCAAGGGAAAATAAGCCTGAAGGACCGACTTTTTTGTATTTATTGACAAAAGGCCAGGGGACCTTCTCACCCACCCAACTCAAACTTAGTTAGGCAAAACCCTCTTGGGGAAATACATGTTTGCAAAACCTTTATGCTCCTACATTTGGAAGATAAATATTTTAATAATATTAGATAGAAAACACAGAAGTACAGGGTAGCAATCAGACATAGTTGAATCCCCACCAATAAATGTATAGCAAAGTGTTTATTTTGATAATAAATCAATAGATTGTTAAACTAAAAATCATTACAATTAGACCAAAACACTATTTACAGTTTGAGAATAATTTTACGGCTCCAGTAGAAAGTATACAACCCTCCTTCCATTCCCCTTTGATATGTATAATTTGGGTCAGGGTGTGACTTGGAATGTAAGATACAAAACTGACTGGGTAATCAGCCCTCCAGACACAGTGGATGACACATAAATATGAATATGGCCCCCAAAACATACATAACATAAGTAAATAGTTTACCCAAAAGGGCCATTTCTTACATACAGACCAGCAGTTTTGGATTTTTCAAAAGAAATGTGTCAAATATCATTAAATTCCTACATTTACAATAACTGCAAAACACAGAAGCATTTCCAAAACATCTTCACGTCAAAGGGGCAAATTCACTAAGGTTCGTAGTTTCGCCAGCGCTCCGCAAATTCACTAAAATCCGAAGTTGCGCTCAGGGGTAGCGTAAGGTTGCGAAGTTGCACTAGTGTTGATTCGCTAAGCGAAGCGAAGTTACGCTAGCGATGGTTTATTTGCAAATTAAATTTTAATGAAGGAATACGTACAATCACTACACAAGCCTGGGAAACCTTCAAAACATCAAATAAAATTGTTATTTTGCCCTACACATGTGCCCACTGTATAGTTAAGTTGCCATGAGTTAGGAAATGTAGGGGGGAAGGAGGGGAGCCCCAAAAAAAATTTCGATCTTTTTCAGCCTATCACCCATAATATAGAAAAAACACCAGCGTTTTTGGGACTTACAAAAAATTTGAACTTTTTTTGAAGCAATCCCTATCTACTCTATTGCGCTTCGTTTGGTCTGAGGTGGCGAAAGAAGTCTAGCGTAAAAGGTAGCGCTCAGTACAATGCGCGCGTTAGTGAATTTGCGTAGTTACGTCCGTTGCGAAAATTCGCCAGGCGTAAGGGTGCGAAGTAACACTAGCGAATTTACGCCAACGTTCGCTAGTGAATTTGCGAAGTAACAAAAATGAACAAAGCTAGCAAATTGACGCTAGCGTTAGGCACTTCGGCCCTTAGTGAATTTGCCCCAAAGTGTTTTTAAAATAAGTGTGTAACACTCCTGTTCAGTCAGTGGATGGCGCTGTTGTACAGGTTTGGCAGAAGATGAGTTTTTTGCTTTGTTCTGTGTTGTATTTCTTGATACCAGGTGTCAGATTGTGGTTTAACGTTCCCTGGCACCCCCAGACCCAAAGTACATTACAAACTTCCTTTATTATAATATTTTATTGAGAACCCATTGAAAATGCGCCTGGCGATAGGGTGCAAAACTGGTTAATTTTAATTAGTTACAAATGGACAAACTCATCAAGGAAAATGTAAAAGCTACAGAGGCATTATATTATCTGATTTAAAAACAAGTGCACACGATTTATCACCATTTTAATATCAGATGTATATCATTTACTATTATCTTTCTATTATTCTGACCAAAATGCAATGAAACCCATACTCATGCCTATACATTTCTATATGTACAACATTAAGGGGCAGATTTACAAAATTCGAGTGAAGAATTCGAATGAAAAAAAATTCGAATTTCAAAGTATTTTTTGGGTACTTCGACCATCGAATTGGTCAAATTCGATCGAATTCGAACGATTCGAATGATTAGAATTAAAAATCGTTCGACTATTCGACCATTCGATAGTCGAAGTACTGTCTCTTTAAAAAAAAAATTCGACCCCCTAGTTCGGCAGCTAAAAGCTACCGAACTCAATGTTAGCCTATGGGGAAGGTCCCCATAGGCTTGCCTAAGTTTTTTTTGATTGAAGGATATTCATTCGATCGTTTGATTAAAATCCTTCGATTCGAAGGATTTAATCGTTCGATCGAATGAATAATCCGTCGATCGAATTCTCAGCGCTAAATCCTTCGAATTCGATATTTGAATTCGAAGGATTTCAATTCCTAGTCGAATATCGAGGGTTAATTAACCCTCGATATTCGACCCATAGTAAATCTGCCCCTATGGGTCCCATTTACTTAGTTCGAGTGAAGGAATAGAGGAAAAATAGTTTGACTTTCGAATGGTTGAATATGGCTACTTCGACCATCGAATGGGCTACTTCGACCTTTGACTTCGAATGGAACGATTCAAACTAAAAATCGTTCGACTATTTGACCATTCGATAGTCGAAGTACTGTCTCTTGAAAAAATTCTTTCGACCCCCTAGTTCGCCACCTAAAATCTACTGAGGCCAATGTTAGCCTATGGGGAAGGTCCCCATAGGCTTCCTAACAATTTCCTGATCAAAGGAATATCCTTCGATCGATGGATTAAAATCCTTCAAATCGCCATAAAAATCATAACATAATCCCTTTAATATACAGGTTTAAATAAATGTCAAATGTTTTAGGCATATATTATTTGCTAACCAAAAGTCCAAAACACAAATGTACTCAACTCCTAGTACCTTTCTACTGTATATGGTTATTAATACCATGAAGGTTTAATTCCTGCAGCGCTCACCCTTTTACCGAGTGGGTAAACCCCAAACCTGACGCTTAATTCATCCCGTTTCAATATGCAATAATGGTGTACAGGTCACTCACCGCTCCTAGGGGCAAATTCACTATGCGCCGAAGCGCCTAACACTAGCGACAATTCGCTAGCGTTGGTCATTTTCGTTACTTCGCAAATTCACTAACGAACGCTGGCGTAAATTCGCTAGTGTTACTTCACACCCTTACGCCTGGCGAATTTGCGCAACGGACGTAACTACGCAAATTCACTAACGCGCACATTGTACTGAACGCTACCTTTTACGCTAGACTTCCTTCGCCACCTCAGACCAGGCGAAGTGCAATAGAGTAGATAGGGATTGCTTCAAAAAAAGTTCCCAAAAAACGCTGGCTTTTTTTTTATATTATGGGTGATAGGCTGAAAAAGATCGAAAAAATTTGTGGCTCCCCTCCTTCCCCCCTACATTTCCTAACTCATGGCACCTTAACTATACAGTGGGCACATGTGTAGGGCAAAAAAAAAATGTATTTGCTGTTTTGAAGGTTTCCCAGGCATTTGTAGTGATTGTACGTATTCCTCCATTGAAATTTGAATTTGGCGCCGTATGCAAATTAACCATCGCTAGCATAACTTCGCTTCGCTTAGCGAATCAACGCTAGCGCAACTTCGCAACCTTACGCTACCCCTGAGAGCAACTTCGGATTTTAGTGAATTTGCGGAGCAGAGCGCTGGCGAAGTGCGGTGAAGTGCAGCGAAGTTACCCCTGGCGCAACTACGAATCTTAGTGAATTTGCCCCACAGTCTCTAGTCCGGGTGCGACGCCCGAACCCACAGCTTTGGGAGGCTTTCACATCCGATACGATACCCTTGCGGTGTGCACTCAACAGATCAGTAGACAGTGGTGAAGTAAAACAGTTTTATTTACTGGATAATCTTCCTAACACATTATGTGTGATCCCACACTTATAGCGCATTAGGAAGATTGTCCGGTAAATAAAACTGTTTTACTTCACCTCTGTCTACTGATCTGTTGCGTGCACATTTGCTTTCATATTAAAATTCTGTTGTACCAAAGCAGCCATGTCTGATCCTATATATGTACCCGAAGAGGAACAAGACTTAGGCCTGGTGATAATTCCAAATTTCTTGAACTACATTTCCTCTAGAAATGTTGCTAAGGAACTATCATTCATAATATTAACAGAATGGTATCTGACCCCAGAAGGAAACCATAAAACTGATCTCAGAGCTTTTCAACTTTATTTTAGGAGATGATTAGACACTGTTTTTTTTGCTACATATTTAGTAAAATTGTCCAACAACTAAAACTATTTAATGAAAGTCATATTGAAACATCTCTTAAACCATGATACTGCAAATTCAACACTCAGTTTTGCTCCTCAGGCTACCAACTAAAGGCCTGAATAAAGTTGGCAACACTCTCTGCAGACATGTCTGAACTCGCGCTTAACTTCAGATTAATGATAACCTTGACTTTCAGCTTTGTTTAAGATTCAACAGATTTTCACAAAAAAAAAAAAAGGTAACAGCATACCTAGAAGATACTGTGACCAGATTCACAAGGGGCTCCTTCAATTCTGTACACTGAATAGTCACTATGAATGTGTAGTGCTATAGTAAATTGAGTGAACTGTTCTCTATCTATAAGCTCCACTCCCAATATTGTGCTCCGGATGAGACCTTAATTCTTAGGCAGTAAGCCCTCGCAAACAGTGTGGAGGCAGGGTGTAGTGTAACTATAACTTGATGCAGGGTGCAATAATTGGGAGCCAGTGGTTGTTATAACTTAACCAATGAACATATGTAATGTACAAGAACATCCACAATGGAGTGTACATACAGAGCAAGTAGGATCATACAGAACAGTGGATAGGCATATACTCACAGCACCTTTGGTCAGTAGCTGTCCTCTATCGGGATTGGGGCAATGTACACAGCCATTTGGGGAAACCCAGATTTCAGCCTTTTCCCTAAGTGGAACCTGAGGGGAAACTCACACACCTAAGGCTGTACACTTAGTCCCTACTTCTGGGCAATTAGTACCCGAGATCATAATCCCATTTACAAGCCTCAAGCTGTTTAGCTAAATAGCCTGTCTAGTGACCTCTTAAGGTGAGTAGCCTATCCTTACTAGACCTGACCTGTCTAGGTTCCTCTTGAGCTCTGCCTGCCTGCCCAGGCCAGAGCTAGCACAAGATGGACCCTGAACACATGGCTGCCCAGGACTTTATACTTTAGCACAGTGCATCTACTGCACACTATAGTGAACACCAAGGGCATAGCTTCAAACAGGAATAGGAACAAGTCCCCCCTCCTAACTGTATTTTAGGACCCAGTTATGCATCTATAACACTTGGAGACTGCCTGCTAAATAATACTGGGAGACTAATTTACCAGTCCCCTACAAATGTTTAAAACTGTTTTTGTCAGTCCCAGATGCTCTCTTCTCCCAGATGCTCTCTTCTTTTTTTCACCCCATCTCTCTTTTCCTATTCCTTTTCCTTGTTCTTATTTGCATAAAGAATCAATGTTGTACAAGAATGAAAAATCTTTTTATGCACAGTGTGAGTGTCTGCATCCGACACTCGTTTCGCGTCAGATCAACGCTGGGACACCATCCGACAATGCATCCACTTACCTTATTTCCGTTCCATTTTCCGTTCACGTCGGATCACGCCGAAAACGTCCATGTAGTCCTACCCAAAGAATCTCAAACATTACAGTTTTGGATACTCTAATTCAAATTGGTATGTTGTAGCTCAAAAACACTTGCACAGTAAACATTCAAATTCTAATGTTAATAAATCAGCCCCAAAGTGTGACCATTTATATTAATGCTTTGTGATAAATCAGCATAACTCCAGCCAGGACCTAAGTTCAAACAGAGCTGTTTTGTAATTATTGTAGTTATTCAATATCTGTAAATTATTTTTTTTAAAAATGTAGATGTATTAGTTATACATCACTGAACATCTGTAGATAGATGTTAGACATCTAAGAGAAGGGCCCAAGAAGATCTGGGTATTAGAAGTGATCTGCAAGGAAAAGTGAACAATACTCTTGGCTGGGTACAAAAGGGATTTACACTCTGTGATCTGTGCCAAAGAAGATGTATCTACAACCCCCTGCCGCCATCAACATATAGACCAGACATTTACAGTAGATCTAGGCCAAGATAATTCACCATGACACTGCATTAAAACAGATAATAATCTCATTGTTATCCATGGAAATGAATGTGTGTGCCATGTGATTTCAAGAAACATTTGTCTTCATCTCTATTTTCTGTTATGGAACCAGTCCATCCCACAATAGTGTCCTTCAAGAGAACATGAGTATAAACAATAAGGTTTTGTGTAAAAACAAAATCAGGATAATACACTACATTATTTTTTTACAGCTTTTTATACCTTTTTTGGCAAATTTAATTTTAAACAAAATAATAAATATGCCCCTAAATGTACAACAATCACTGCAAATATCATGGGCTATAGTGGTGATAGGGAACTGTTTTTTGAAGCAAAGCTGTTGTAGGACAGTTGCATCTTCAGTAAACCTGGAATTCTGAAAGAATGATGGCCATGGGTATATATTACATTTAACTGTTCACTTGTCTGTAAACCCATCTGAAATTGGTCACAACTTTTTTTTTTTTTCAATAGTTTTTATTTGAGTTTTGACATATTAGAAGAAATAAGTAGTTATAACATGTAATGTTATAATATAATAACGTCAATTTTTTGTGTAGAGAAGAGGAGCTAAGAAAGAGAGAGGAGAACACAAAAATTGGTTTTGAGCATTGCATGCTCCAGGGTGGTTTCTCCGAGGTCCCTTGAATACCATAATATAGAATAAATCTATGGGCTTACAAATGAAGGATGTATCTGAAATATGACTATTAAATGTTAGCAATACCAGATCTGAAAGAGTACAAAGTGTTACAAAATCAATTTTGTTTTTAATTTAACTTTTTTCTGAAATTGGTCATAACAATTTTTTTTAATCTAACTTTTTTGGTCTGCAAACCCATCTTATATTGGTCCTAACTTTTATTTTTAATTTAACTTTTTTGGTCTGTAGACCCATCTGAAATTGTTAACAAACTTTTTTACAAAAATCATTTTTTTTTTATTTAACTTTTTTGGTCTTTAAACCTATCTGAAATTGGTCATAACAATTTTTTTAATCTAACTTTTTTGGTCTGCAAACCCATCTCATATTGGGCCTAACTTTTTTTTAATCTAACTTTTTTGGTCTGTAAACCCATATGAAATTGGTTAAATTTTTTAATGTAAATATTTTGTTCTTTAGTTTGAAATGGAAACTGATAACTGTGAGGCACTTTGACAAAGTCCACTGACAAGTTAATTTGCTTCTCTATATTAAACTGATGATAAAGTGTGTGACTGGCCCCAGAGCCCTACTAAGCACTACTAAGAAATGTGTAACCATTCACTGACAGACCCCTGGATGTCTCTACGTCTCTTTTTTACCAGTTTAGTCTGATCAACTCTTTTCATTAATGAGGATTTATGACAAAGTGATGCTAAATGTATGCCAGATATATTGACTTTAACCAAACACGTTGTATATTGTCTATTGGACTATGGGGCAAATTCACTAAGATGCAAAGTTTGCCGCACTTCGCCAGGCGTGTTTTCGCCAGCGCTCCACAAATTCACTAAAATCCGAAGTTGCGCGTTAGTTTGCGAAGTTGCGCTAGCGTTAATTCGCCAAGCGAAGTTTCGCTAGCGATGGTTAATTTGCATACGGCGAGGAAATTCAAATTTCAATGGAGGAATACGTATCTGCACTACAAATGCCTAGAAAACCTTCAAATCAGCAAATATAATTTTTATTTTGCCCTACACATATGCCCACTGTCTATGTAAGTGTAGGAGTCAGGAAATGTAGGGGGGAAGGAGGGGAGCCCCAAAAAAAATTTCGATCTTTTTCAGCCTATCACCCATCATGTAGAAAACACGCCAGCGTTTTTTGGGACTTAGAAAAAATTTTTACTTTTTTGGAAACAATCCCTATCTACTCTATTGCGCTTCGCCAGGTCTGAGGTGGCGAAGGAAGTCTAGCGTAAAAGGTAGCGTTCAGTACACTGCGCACGTTAGTGAATTTGCGTAGCTACATCGCTAGCGAAAATTCGCCTGGCGTAAGGATGCGAAGTAACACTAGCGAATTTACGCCAGCGTTCGTTAGTGAATTTGCGAAGTACCGAAAATGGCAAACGCTAGTGAATTGACGCTAGCGTTCGGCGCTTAGTGAATTTGCGCCTATGTCTGTTAATGCACCTTGTCCATGACTGTCGAAAATCAAGTTCTTAGAAACATCTTGGGCAGGGATGAATGTGAATAAGACTTGTTATTTAAAAAAAGAAAATACCTGATGTCTAGGGTCTAACTGGACCCTCCTCAGCTCTTAAAAATAGTAAAAAACTAACATAATAGTAATAGTGCACTATTGTTAGTTGTCTGTACTATAGAATATAGCATGTATATGTATTTAAATAATTATGTACAGCTAGATAAATAAATGATATTGCTTTTATACATGCTTTAGCGACATGATATATGAGCTACATGTAGCTTAATAATATATAACACTGACCTCAAGAAAGCTTATTGAGACAAATTTTGTATCACTGTTATTGTTTGTCCTTATTCACACATCACCTCATACTCCCCTTCCATTCTGTTAAACCATTGTTGCTTACTTTTAAGAGCTGAGGAGGCTGCACACCCCACATACCAAAACAAGCAGAAGATATAAGGTTGCTTATCCATCAGTACCAAGTAATTGTAACACAGTTGAAACTGCTTTTCTAGCACCCCTTCACACTTCAGCATACACATTGTTCTAACCAGGGAACCCTCCATAATGATGGTAGGAAAGCCTGGGAATTTCAGTCTTTCTCCTCTGTGCTCACACTCTGATGGCTGCCATTGGGATCTAAAAGAAAAAAAAATATTTATTATGATTTATTTTGGTTTATAAAGAGCTATATATATATATATATGACAAGGTGACAAAAAGGTCCCCAGTTGCCTGGGGAAAAGTGATTGATGGCATATACATTGGGACACAGATTCTCAGGCATTTTTACATAGGTGAGACCAGTAGTGTTGTTCGCAGAGAAACACTCTCTCTGAGGTTTTTTTTATAATTGGTGATCTGGGGCAGGTCTTACTGGGAATCCGCAAGAGTAGGGTGGGACATATTCCCAAATCTGTAGACCAGGCTCTTCAGGAGGCCCTAGGCCTATTTAGTAGATCTAAGGCTGAGCAGCAGGGGTGGTGTGTGAAAGAGAGAGACAGAATGCTGGAATGCTCAGCGTCAGAATGGAAGAAAAGCATTTATTCTGTGTTATCCAGGAGGCTGGAGTTTTCTGTTAAACTGTTATTTCTTCTTCGGTTACTTTCCCCCTGCGGATTTCCCCCTTGGAAAATAAATGTGGGCAGGAAGCCCTAAAACCAGGGTTGGACTCGGGTGCCCGGGGCCCACCGGGGCTACTGCCCCAGGGCTCCCCTCCGGCCCCCCCTGCCGCACCGGTGTGTGCGTTGCTTTTGTGCTCATGCAAGTGATGCCGTGGTTGTGCGCATGCACGCGCACCGATTCACTCTCTCTCCACTCTCAAGCACCACTCGCCGCCTTCCCCCACCAGACCTAGCACCCAGGCTTTTCACTAACAGGGCCACGCCGAACCGACGTCACAGCAGGGCCCTGAGAGAACATGCCTCGAAGTGGGAGAGACTGCCCCGCCCACATAGGAATCCCCGATGTTAATTGGCTGTATACCGGCCATGAGGTGAAGCAGGATTGCGCAAACTTTCCGGCTGCTCTTTGGAACTCCAGAGACAGGGAGTGTGCCATTGCACTTAAGGATTACATAAAGGAGATGGGGCATTCGTAACTTTCGCCAGCGTTGTCACCATACACGGCAGTGTAATTTTTTTTTTTTTGCCGTGACCATTGTGGGTGCGGACCTGGGCCAGCCCAGTCCGACCCTGCCTAAAACCGATCCTGGCGTGTGGAGACGCCTCATTTGCAGCCTACCATTGAGTGAATCCCCCATATAGATATATATACTGTATATATATTATATACAGTACATAAAATAGTAAAGCACAACATGCATAAATGGGGCCCCAAAATAGCTCACATTTTTTACGGTAATGCATGGAAATACAAATTAACTTTGGAATTTCTAGTTTCACCAATTTTATTCAAATTAGCACAGGGAATAACTGATTTCTCTTAACTTATGTTCAGCCTTGAAATATCACATAAGGGATACATCTTGTACAGTGTAATGTACTTATGCTGAAATACATGTGGCTCCACCCGTATAAAGAGGATGTAATGTTTAGGCAGTGCACATACTGGGCATTTAATTGCCTCTCATTAAGGGCGTAGTCCAAAATGCATCAGGCTTTATGGCCTACTATTGCTGATCTGCTCATTTTTCCCTTTTTTGAGGTTTTGCAGAGGGCGAGTCAGGCACCGGGACCACACTAACATGTGTGCGGAATGGGACGTGAGAGCATTAGAGTTTGAGTCATTGAATTATGTCTGCGATGTGCCTAACATCCAGATCCTAGGTGTTCAGCCAAGCCAAATCTGAACCATTGAAGTCATGTAACTCTACAGCTCTGGACAACTGACTGCAACAATCTTTAGCTGTCAGTTGATGAAATTTGCTTTATTTTTCTGTAAACTAAATATGCAAATTGGGGTTCAGACTACCAAATGGTTTTCCCATTTACTGGGCACCACAGGGTTCATCTGACAGAAGATGGGCATGATGAAAGCTACAATAAGAATGAATTAATAGCAAAAAGGAAAATGTATGAGCCTTACCAGAAAGACTAGGGGAGAGGGTCAAGGCATTTGGTGCAGCAAGAGTGGATTAGGGCATGGGTTTAATTGTCCTTCATTTTCATTCAAATATTGGAAAGTATTCATTTAATTTGAAAAAGAAGGTAGTTATGTAGTAGTACATAGTCAGGACTAGACTAGGTTCTCTACTTAGACTGCTGAGCTGGTATAGTGAGAGGAAGGATTCAACTGCTGTGCTATGGAAAGTTAGGAACAGAATATTTACTCGGAGTTCAGTTAAACACTTTGGGGCTCATTTATCAACACTGGGCAAATTTGCCCATGGGCAGTAACCCATGGCAACCAATCAGATTGCTGCATTCATTGTTCTACTTGCAGTTTACCTGATAGGTTGCTATAGGTAACTGACCATGGGCAAATTTGCCCAGTGTTGATAAATGAGCTCCACTGAGTTTGTATGTCCCTAGTACCCACGTTTCTTTCAGGAATGTGTGATCTGCCTTACTGTATGTCTTTCTCTTTGCACAGGCTCCTATGTCTGGAGTCAAAACAAAATGCTGTGTCCTTTGGCTGATTTTCTGGAAAAAAACAGTGTTTTATATCCAATGTACAAATACTTTAAAATGTAAATAAATACCTTTTGTCATACTCTTGCTGAATCTAAATACTCCCAGGCCAATCAGGAGGAGGAGTAAGAGCAACATCCCACTGGCAGGGACGGTGATACACAAATGGCTTCTCTTGTTGGGTTCTGTTTATTAGGAATAGTAAAGGCCAAAGGTAAGGGATGGAAAAATCTGTTTATTGAGTCATTTAAATAAATGCATCATCAATATTAACAAGAAAAAACACCACATTCGGAAAATGAACATCTAAGCCTCGCAGTAATGTCTCTATCTTTCAGTATAAAATAGATAAATACAAACATTCCTAAATAAAATGGAATGAACTAACACAGTGACTTAAAATTATAGTGCAAATGTATTTTTCTTTTCCCAATATGTGCTTTAGAGGCTTGACAAGCATTAAACGTTGTTTCCCCCTTATTTGTCCAATCACAGGGCAGCTCCGTGCCACCAATAATGGAGAATCTTCTGGAGTGAAAGAAACAGATGCTGGAATACAGCAATAACCTTAAGCAGCTCAGGGTTACATATAAAACAGTTAACAGCCTCAATATACACATATGGGATGGCAAACACACAGATTGATGGACACTGTTGGAAAAGAAACAAATTGGCAAGACACCAATCCAGAGCCATCTTTTATAAGTGTAGGGAGGAAAGGTGGTATTGCTGTAATATTATATAGTAACAAGAATGCAATAAATGGGGATTTCCTGTCTTTATCCAAAATCTGAAGGTTTCTTGAACAGAAAAGGGACTCCCATTGAATGCCATGGCCCAAGATGGTTGGCAGATTCTATGTTACAGTATCCACAACAGGCATAACAAAGGGCAGGGGCGCTCCACCAATGAGGCGAGTTGAGACACTCGCCTCAGGCGGCAGAGCCCCCCTGGTTACCAGGGGCGGCAAAAATGCCGCTCCTGGTAACTAAGAGCCGAATTTCCGGTTTTAAACCCGGAAATTTGGCTCTTCTAGTGCAGAGAGCGCAATTGCGCTCTCTGCACTAGCGTCGTGCAGCGCCCTGACCCCCTCCTGCGCAGAAAATGTGAGCGCCGTGAGGAGGGGTCGGGGCGGCAATGGAAGCCCGCCTCAGGCGGCATAAAGGCGCGGATCAGCGCTGACAAAGGGCAACTGATAATATGAGGCAGTATAAAGAACTCTCATCCCAAATCAGATTGGAGACAGGGTGGACACCACAGAGCTGTAGGATCCCTGCAAGAAGTCTTTGAGGGACAAAAATAGCCTGAGACCCTTTCCATCTGGGGTCCATACAGCAAGGCAGGTGTCCCTGGGGAATACTAACCTCACTACTTCTCCTTGATGGATCACTGCTATTGTCACTAGACCTGACTACCTTCCACCCCTGGGATATACTATTACTATAGGCTAGTCTACTACATACTAACCTTGTTTATGGGAAATCTTGGGCTTGGTCTCTTGTACTGAGGCCAACCCCCATCTCTGGCCCTCTGGCAGATCCACCTACTGCTATGGTGGAGTCCAGAAAGAGCCTGAGTCAAGAGTAATGCACCTGACTACCATGTGCATGATTGCTGAGGTTTGTTCCTTCTGATCTTTTACTGTACTTAACGTCACTTTTGTTATACAGCTATCTATCATCTATCCTCTATCTCTGTCCTTGTACTTAGCCCACTGCAGGTGTCTGTCTGCTATCTATTAGAAATACACCTATCAATGTATCTAGGGGAAACTTGAATTTAAGAGGTGAACTGAAATAAACGTGCCCGCTAGGCATCTCACATATTGGGGCACATTTACTAAAGTAACTTCACCAAAGTTTGCCTTACTTCGCCAGGTGTATTTTCACAACACATCTCATATTTACTAAAAATCATAAAACTTTCAAGGGAAATGTGAATTTTCTCCTGGCATAAATTCTCTGTGAAAATTTGCCAGTATATTTTCCCATACAATAGCAGTAGGGAACATTTTCTAAAGAGTTTTCACCATGGGGAAAATTAGCATAGAAAGGGCTATGTTGATGGAGATATACTGTAAGTGGCTGCCCTCTTTTTAATGGAAGTTCACCAGCCTGAACCTAAAGAATTTTATTTTGGTGAAAATACGCTCTTGTGCTCTTAGTGGGTTGGAGAATTTTCACTGGAGAAATTTCACCTGCAGAAGAGAGATGAATTTCCGCCAATACAAAGAGAATTTGTCACCACTGCGAAGTTATTTCTCCAAAACCTGGTGTATTCTCTTTTTAGTAAATTGGCGATGTTGAGGGATATCTTCATTTTTGGTTGAGCTAAACCAAATTTTCATTCTCACCCTTTAGTAAATGTGCTGCATTGTGGGTTTAGTGTAATATTACTGATGTGTATCAATCAGCCTCAGAATACTCACCAAAGGGTGCAACCAGTGTATCCTCCAAACTGATGTGACTGACATGGCAGGAGTAAGTGGCGCCCTCCTCTGGTGTTACCTCCACACTGACTCTGATCTGATAGGTGCCATCAGGGTTTGGCAGGATCTCTGGTGACTCTTCTGAAGGAAGCTCATCTGTCTCATTCTTTGTCCACTTCACATCCACATCTCGGGGGTAGAAGCCATACACCCAGCAGTGCAGTTTGATACCACTCTCTGACTCTGAGCTGGAAATCTTCACATTGGGGGGGACTAGCAGGAAGACAGAAAAAAAGCTCAAAAGCCTTTAAAATAATTATTTAGCTGCAAATAAAGAAGATATTACATAACCAACCCATCTATAAATGATATTGCCTACATATTCTTGTAGTCAGTTATTTTCAGCTAACATTTTATGTATTTATCATCCACATTCTCCACCATCTTGGTTCTCCCGGTACTAGTTTTATGCAATCCTGTCCAACCTATGCTATTGTGCATACACTAGTGATGGGCGAATTTCTCCCAAAAAAATAGTGAAACTCGAAAATGTTGACGCCATTGTTAAAGTCAATGGGCGTCCAAATAGTGTTATTGTGCTGCAGTTTTGACATGAGCAACTTTTCGGATGCGCGTCCAAAATTTTTTGACGCCAGCGAAATTGTAGAGCACAGCTTGAACTAAATCCACAAATCCCTTCGATGAAAGTTCATGGATGGGCCCTAAGGACATTAAAGCTTGCGTCTCTTGATCTAGATATGAGGCTGTGTGTTTATTATGTTAATGTTGGAGTGTAGTTGCTTTGTATAAGGGTAATGGAAGATGGGGTTTTGCTGGGTGTTGTGTCATTCAGTTTGGTGTGCAGGCAACTAAATAATATGAATCACCTTGTTATGGGAATTGCCTGGACAACATGGATGAGTGCTCTCAGTGGCATAACTAGATATTATTGGGCCCTACAGCAAATTATTTTTCAGGCCCTCAAAATGTCAAGAGGTTGACCTGTGCATGTGCAGGTGAAACTTCATCTTGCGCGACGGAGGAAGGAAGGGCGAGCTGGCCTGGCCAGCCTCTGGCGGTAAAGCTTTAAAACATATTTCTCAAGAGAACCAGTATTGCTTTATGATCTCACCTTTCTTCCCCAGGTCAGTTGATATATAAGGGAGGTACATCTTCATATGCTCAATGCAGTCAATTTCCATGAATATTTTAGTATAAGTTGAATCATAACGCTTATTCCACAGCTGAGCCACCATCACAGCCTCTTGCGTCACAGGCACAAACGTCACTCTCTCCTTATCATACACTAACAGCTCCTTCCCATCAAAGGCAATCTCCTGGTATCCACTAATGGTGCCATCATCATGCAGCTCACAGGCGTTATTTGTCTGGTAGACATGAATATCTCCATTACCTGCAATATAAATATGCAATTTAGCAACAGGTGAGTGCAGTGCAACCCTTTCTGCTCCATTGTGGGTATGAAAAGAGTTATGACTAATGCACTTGAATAGCTTGGAGATGCTCACTATTATGGTGGGCCCATGGTTGTACTGGGCCCTCTAATACATTCCTAACTTACCCTTAACCCTTCTCACACATCATTCCCAGCCTATTTTACACTTCTCCAATGGCAAGTCCATATACTGTTCTGCAGCCAGATCCTGATATCGGGGGATATACTGGTGTCCACAAGGCAGAGCCTAAAGTAACCTACAAAATCAATTTCTTATGTAGTGTATGTTACACTCACTGTTTGTTGTATTAAACACTCCCATTAGAAAATGCAGCCTCTGTCTGTGCGCAATTTCATATTCCTGGGCAACTTTGGTCTGATGTTCCATATGCTCAGAAACCATCCAGAGTGATGAAATTGGAATTGATGAAATTGGAATCAAAGCCTCGGCTCGTCCAATGTCACTGTTGTACCTTCCATACTGGATGTCGTTTACATAGACAATAATTGAAAACTGAGGAACCCCAGGGGTCGGAGCTGACGTCATCGTGATTTGATAGTATAGAGTGTGACTTCCTAGGAAACCAGAAATGGGAGAGAGGTTTTTATATCTTATAATGGCAACATACAGGGACATTTTTCATGTATTTTATATTTTTGTTGTTTACCAGTCAAGGGTTATCTTTCCACTCCATCTGCTTTTACTAAAGCTATGCCATTGATTTAGGCACTAGGCACAGTGCTATGAGACAGGGAGCACAACTCATAAAACATGCCAGGCATTAAATAAGGATTCCATTTGCTCCCAGCACCTACTCCAATTTGTTTTTTTGGTGCCAATTGAATCATGTAGCATACAGTAGAATGATGGGCATTATCCATGGCACTATGTAGAATAAACACTATGGATTACATGGATTATCCCACGTTGTTCTTTGCCCAAAATGGGGCCTGAAATGTTTTGAACTACATGACTTTTTGGTGACCCAATCAACCTGAGAATCAAACAGACAGATGAGGGTCTTCTGAACTGTTACTTTGGGCTAACGGCCCATGCACTAAATTGCTGGATTTAAAGACTCACAGCAACCAATAAGCAATTGATTTTGCTTCAAGTATCGGCACCCTAAGCATTGTAAACCGAGTAGGAAAAAATATGTTTACTTCTGTAGAAGAACAAGATTAGTAATACAGGGGATTAACAATCACTTTACAGTGGGCACGTACAGAGTTAAGCACTATCGGTAATAAGGTGAAATATATTTTGTATAAGGGATGCGAAGGAAGAACATTTTTGGCCTCATGATGATCACCAGGTTCCAGAAAGTAAACAACTTCTCTAGCAAAGGCCCTATGTTTGCAGACGAGCAGTATGTGCAGTTGGTCTGTTGAAGCTTCTTTTTCTCTGTAATAATAAAACGTAACCATGTACCTAAGCCTTCATGAATCCATATTGGTGTTTTAACGATTCTGTTGGGTTTATTTCAGGTTTACCTATTTTTAACAGGTATAGTGGTTCAATTTACAGAAAGATCATTTACTGTCCCAAGCAATCAATGTAATAGATCCTATAGCTGTAATGTTTGATCGTATTGATTAGTGTTTAAGAGCCATGTTATTATTGTTCACTCTGATTCTTTCTAATAGCTATACAGACATGCTTACAAGTTGTTGGTTACTTAAAGGAGAATTTAACCTGTAATAAAAAAACCCTCCCCCCTACCCTGGGTAGACCCCATCTCTCTCCTCCCCCCAGCCTACCTGCCCTCCCCCCCAGCAAATGCCCCTAATTTTTTACTCACCCCTCCGTGCAGATTTTGGCCTCGGACCATGGCAGCCATTATTCTTCTTCTCCTCCGGGAATCTTCGTGTCTTGATGGAAGTATTGGCGCATGCACAGTTGGAGTAAATTTCCAGTCTTTAACAATTGCGCATGCACCGAAAGTCACGAAAAATTTTGAGTTCGGGTCCAGAAGTTTACTCCAACTGTGCATGTGCCAAAATCTCCGAAAAAGACAGAAGAAAGAAGATGGTGCCCGTGAACTCCGAGACCAGAATCTGCATGGAGGGGTGAGTAGAAAAATTAGGGGCATTTGCCCGGGGGGGGCAGGTAGGCTGGGGTCTGAGGAAGGAGGGGGGTCTACCCAGGGTAGGGTTTTTTTTATTACAGATTGAATTCTCCTTTAAGAGAGAAGTGAGTAAGAAGATAAAGGGCACAAGATAATACTTACGACAATATACTGCCGGGATACCAAGGGTCAATAGCAGAAGTAAAATCCACACCATTCTCACATTATCCTCGGTTTCTCGGTTATCCTCGGTTTCAGGTCCATGTCTAATGGATGTAATCGATTTTGCTTTGATTATATCCAATAAAAAGAAGAGAGAGAGAGAATGAGAGCAGTTTCAGCATTTTTATCAAACAAAAAGGAGAACACAGGAAATAAACTGAGCCGTTACTGCTGCTGCTGCTCTCTTTATGAAGTGTGCGCTGTGCGTAGGAGAATTAATGTGACTCCTTAACCCTTTGTGTAACTAACAGGCTACACATACTAAGGCAGGACTTTTTAATCTATGGCTCCGAAATGAAAACAGGGAACATGAGACCAACATTTCCCCTGTGGGACGTCTGGGATACAATTATCAGGCAGACACTTAAAGGAGGATACCAGGGCGCAAATTCACTAAGCGCCGAAGCGCCGAACGCTAGCGTTTATACGCTAGCATTTGGCATTTTCCGTTACTGTGCAACTTCACTAATGAACGCTGGCGTAAATTCGCTAGTGTTACTTCGCACCCTTACGCCAGGCGAATTTTCGCTAGCGACGTAACTACGCAAATTCACTAACTTGCGCAGTGTACTGAACGCTACCTTTTACGCTGGACT
This sequence comes from Xenopus petersii, assembly GCA_038501925.1. Taxonomy (NCBI): domain Eukaryota; kingdom Metazoa; phylum Chordata; class Amphibia; order Anura; family Pipidae; genus Xenopus; species Xenopus petersii. Next base: position 9,764,141 of record CM076686.1, on the reverse strand, counting down.
TCCTTCGCCACCTCAGACCTGGCGAAGCGCAATAGAGTAGATAGGGATTGTTTCAAAAAAAGTCAAAATTTTTTCTAAGTCCCAAAAAACGCTGGCGTGTTTTCTACATGATGGGTGATAGGCTGAAAAAGATCGAAAATATTTTTGGGGCTCCCCTCCTTCCCCCCTACATTTCCTGACTCATGGCAACTTACCTAGACAGTGGGCACATGTGTAGGGCAAAATAAAATTTTTAGTTGCTGATTTGAAGGTTTTCTAGGCATTTGTAGTGCTGATACGTATTCCTCCATTGAAATTTGAATTTCGCGCTGTATGCAAATGAAACATCGCTAGCGAAACTTCGCTTCGCTTGGCGAATTAACGCTAGCGCAACTTCGAAAACTTACGCTACCCCTGTGCGCAACTTCGGATTTTAGTGAATTTGTGGAGTGCGGCGAATTTGCGCCTGGCGCAACTGCGATTCTTAGTGAATTTGGGCCCAGGTGTTTTGGGCTGTAGCCAATGTTGTGCCATGGGCTGTAATATTGGTGTGTAGGTGCATCTCAGGTCATTTTGCCAGGTCATGTGCTTTCAGAAAGAGCCAGCACTTTAGGATGGAACTGCTTTCTGGCAGGCTGTTGTTTCTCCTACTTAATGTAACTGAATGTGTCTCGGTGGGACCTGGATTTTACTATTCAGTGCTGTTCTTAGATCTACCAGGCAGCTGTTATCTTGTGTTAGGGAATTTTATTGAAACTAAAAACATTACAGACAATTATATAAACATTTCAGAAACAGAAAACCTCACATTATTACACCAACATTCATTTAATGAAAGTAAGTTCCCATATCATTAAATCCTGTTTTGTTTCTGCCTGGCACCGGCACTTTCCTCACCCTTCCTTTTCACTTGGAATTCTGGGGTACTCTCCTCACCATCCAGGTGAATCTCAATATCCTCCTCTAGGGATTCCCATTTCCCCTCTTGACTCAAAACCTCCTCCCCACTCTCTTTTCCCTCTTTCCTCTTTATATTAATTTTCCACTCTTCTTTCTCTTTTCTTCCTCTATCAGCCTCTCTTCCTCCGGCAGATCTCCCCAGTTCTTACCTTCTGGCAGATCAAACCTATTGCCTGTTGCTGCCATTATTTTTGGGGAGGTGTATTTCTTTTTAATGAAGGCTTTCTTTCCCACCATTCTCCACTTCTCCTCTCTTCTTGGCTGACTGGCCCTCTGCTCACCCTTCTCTTTGGGTAACGTCTCTGCAGATTTACCCACCACCTTACTACATGGGGCACTGGATTCCAGCTGCACAACCTCCCTCACTGATCCCACCACTTTCGATGTTGGGGCACCCTCCTCCACAATCTCCATTCCCTGGCCAATTTCCTCCTGTAAATTAGGGCAATCTCTAACAATGTTGTGCCAGGCATCATGGGCATGTCCTAACTTCAAGCACAAATTGCAGCAGAATTCCTGGCATTCTTTACTGGGATGCCCAGTTTCACCACAGAGGGCGCACTTCACCACTGGGCATTTAGCTGCAAAGTGCCTGTTTGAGCCACATCTGAAACACACCCTGGGTTGGCCGGGATAGATCCAAACCCCCTGTCCTTACCAATAAAGAAGGAATTGGGTGTTTGGGAACATGGGAACCTTCCACCCTCCTATTCAGAAACCCTCCTCATCATACAGTGAGGTAAGAGGGGACAGGACAGTGCATTGCCTCTTTAGCCAGACCATCACATCTTCAGGGGGGCACACATTGTCCAAATAGTCACAGTTTTGGTATCAGGCCCGGAGACTGGAATCACACTAAACCCCTCCCACTCTGGGGCTTCTCTCTTACCCTCATATTTGCGCCAGAACTCATCCAGCCCCTGAGACAGTTTGAAGCTCAAATCCAACTCAGTTTCTGTGACACTTACCAGCCCAAACACATCTGCAGGGGTAAAGCCCAATGAGTCTTTGATGAGATTTCTGGCTACAAACCTGCGCCCCGGGAACTCACCCCTCTCCTTCACCCACTTAATTTTCACCTCATTCTTCCTCCTACTGGTCTGACTCTCACCCACCTCAGAGACATTCTGCCTAAACAGTCTCTTCCCATCCCAAACACCTCTCCTCCCTTGTGCCCCTTCACTCTCACTGTTTACAGGAGGATTCCCTGCACCCTCTGTGACACTGTGTTTACCAGCTACATTCTCTCTTACTGCAGCATCACAAACAGTTTTATTAGTCAGGGGTGCAGCCATGTTAGTACTCCCTGCCGCCATATTAATACTCCCTACAGCCATATTAGTGTTCCCTGCAGCCTTGTCACACTGCACACTGGCACCTGACACACTGGCACCAGCCACACTCACAGTATTTATATTGCCATTGGTATGGCCACTAGTGTCGGGCACTGAAACTCTCTGGGACCTGGGAATCCACACACAAAGACCTCAAATTGCCACTCCCAGGAATCACAGTCTCTTTAAGCAACCTTTTCAGTTAATTTTCCTCCATTTCCTGGAATCTCTTTTGATTATCACAAACCTCATTCCAGGGCTGTATAACTGGCAGAACCCTGGTAATGTTGTTCTCAATGTCCTCAAAGTCTTTAGACATGAAAACTATTTTCCTTATGACTTTAGATCTCTCAGTCCCTTTAAGATCACTCAGTCCAGCCACCATGTTACTAATGCTCCCCTCCAAAATGTTCTTTTTCTCCTCCAAGACTTTAATGTCTCTCAGGGACCTGATTATTTGGCTGTGATTGGGCCCAGCTGAGCTCACAGTCTCTGGCTTCCCAGCGCCATTTCCAGCAGCCTCCTCTCCCCCATGATCACACAGGTGTATTGCTCCTACCTGAGCCATTGCAGCAGGATTGGGCTTCTCTCTCAGCACCTCCTCAGCCACCTCCATAGCCACACAGCATGTCACCTCAGCACTCTTCATGGCTTCCTCACATCCTGTATCACTTCCTTCCTGGCTCCCAGCATGCTTCCTGGAACTGCCACTTCCCACAGCAGAACTGCAACTCTCTGCAGCAACTTGGGCTTGTACATACAGGGTATTCGATTGCCTGGGAGACTCCATAACAGATGGAACACTGCATGTAGAGCTACTTTCTCCTTCATTGCTGTCACTTGTAGCCATGTCCACCACCTCCTTGCACACCTGAACATTTTCAACTGCTGCTGCCAAACTGGGAGCCGTAGTCTTCTTCTTAGGCCCCAAGTGGGTCCTCACTCCTTGGCCAGCAATGGCCGCTGTCTTCTTCCTCGTTTTTTTTGGAGGTATTTGTGGGTGAAAAGCAGTTTGCTCCCCCCAGACCCAAAATGGGCCTGGAAAAAAACTCACAGCCTGGAGCTCTCACCAATGCAGGTGCTAGGGAGCTGCTATCTGGTTACCTTCCCATTGTTCTGTTGTTAGGCTTCAGGGGGAAAAGGAGAGGGGTGATATCACTCCAACTTGCAGTACAGCAGTAAAGAGTGACTGAAGTTTATCAGAGCACAAGTCACATGACTGGGGGCAGCTGGGAAACTGACATTATGTCTAGCCCCATGTCAGATTTCAAAATTAAATATAAAAAAAATTGTTTGCTCTTTTGAGAAACAGATTTCAGTGCAGAATTCAGCTGGAGCAGCACTATTAACTGGTGTGTTTTGAAAAAAAAAAAAACATTTTCCCATGGCAGTATCCGTTTAAGGATTGGGCACAAAGGGGACCCTTACTCTAAGGAAGGGAGTAATTCCCTATTTCCTAGGTCACAGTATGACCCTACGTTATCCCTGATTTGCCCGCTAGGTGGCACTGTGTAATAATATATAACAGAGCTGGGCCATGCTGGCCAAGCGCCCTAGGCAAGCCGGGCAGTCGCGCCGCCGGCTTAGTGTGCACATGCGCGAATTGGAGTTTGCTCACTTGTGTGGAAGCGAAAAAAATCTATAAAAAGTACAGAGAGTAGGGCAGAGAAGGGAACCGGATTTGGGGTAGGCAAAAGAGGAGGTACCCAGCTTTGCGCCCGAGGCACGTGCCTACTCTCCCTACCCCTAGTTCTGGCCCTGATATATAATGACTGTGCCATGTGGTTTAAGGGCTTTTTGCCAGCTGCTTCAGGCAGTGATTTTCATAAGTGAATTGGAGTCATCCTTGGAACCACCCTTAGTAGGCTAGTAAGGGGTGGCTAGGTTCCTGTGATAGTCTCTTTAGGAGTGAAGGCCAGATTAGGGCTACCCATATTGAGCATCTTTTGGCTCCACCAAGGAGTGATAGAAGGGATTAGATCCCAAGGGCATTGTTGCCTAGTCAGGGAACCAGACTCAGGTAATAGGGAATTAGATCTCACCTCGGTTCTACATAAGAGGTGTCTTCAGAGGAAGAGAAACTCGGGGTAGACTATTATTTTCCTCTCAAGCACTACTAGATCATTGATCATTATTGGGGTAAAGCTACAAGTGAGAGTAATGAGGCCACTCAATTTACTATAGCCTTAAAATTATATAAACTGCACTGCTTAATGTACAAGTAAGCCTATGTCTTATGTAGTAAGTCTCCCTAGTATGTGGATGAAAAAAAAAAAATTCCTGTAATGCACATTACGCAATGTACACATTTAAATTATCCCATTATCTGTATTACTTGCTGTACATTTTTTAAAACACCTACTGGATCCGTAGGAGATAGTTCCTTAAGATTTTTATTCCTTCTACAGTATGTCCAAAACGGATCCTAAGGGCCAATGCTGAAAAATAAAACTTTTGATCAGCTGGGTATGAGCATCATATATGGTGGTACAGGTATGGGACCTGTTATCCAGAATGCTCGGGACGTGGGGCTTTCCGGATAGTGAATCTTTCTGTTATGACCTGAAATCAGCTTGAAAAGCATTAAATAAACCTAATAAGCTGCTTCCAATAAGGATTAATTATTAGGGATGTAGCGAACTGTTCGCCGGCGAACTAGTTAGCGCGAACTTCGACTGTTCGCGTCCGCCGAATGTTCGCGAACGTCGCGCGACGTTCGCCAATTGGTGTTCGCGTTCGATTCGAAGTAAAATTTCGTTCGACCATTCGACCATTCGACCATTCGATCGCTAAAATCGAACGATTTCCATTCGTTCGAACGATTATAAGCATTCGATTGAATTAAAATCATTCGATCGAATAGCTTCGATCGTTCGATTCGAACGAAAATCCTTCGATCGTACGAATAAAATCCTTCGATCGTTCGATCGAACGATTTTATCGAGCGTTCGAAGTTCGCGAACTGTTCGCGAACTGTTCGCTTTTTTGCCGGTGTTCGCGAACGGTGTTCGCGAACACATTAACGGCAGTTCGCTACATCCCTATTAATTATATCTTAGTTGGGATGAAGCACAAGGCACTGTTTTATTATTACAGAAGGAAATCATTCTTACAAATTTGTAAAAAATGGAGTCTATAGGAGACAGTCTTTCCATAATTTTCTTTACATGTCTTATTGCTTGGCCTCGCTTACTACGTTCTCAAGGTAGCTTCTCACAAGAAATTGTAAAGTTATTCTATTACGTATCACTAGTAATTACTACCCGTTGCATCTGGGATCTAGGAAGCGAGTCCAAAATATGTTGGCTGGCTGCTAGTGTAATTCAGTAAAGTGTTTTTATCAGTGGGCTTCTGATACATCTTTGTCCCACCAAATAGACCGTTACATCCAACAGCTGAATGGATCTACCATCATGCAAACCATATACTGGAGCTGAGGATACCCAGTTTATCCATTATCCACAATGCTTAACTCTTCCACAGGCCCAAACCACAAAAAAAAACATCATCTATATAGCGTCTATAGTAACCACCATATTTACAAAAAAAACCATGGCCCAAAATATACATATGAAGGGGCTAAAAATAGAGCTCATGGTGGTCCCTAGGATTCAGAGGAAGAATTTGTTCTTATATTTGAAGTAATTTTTATACAATAATGTTAATGCAAATTCGACCAGAGGTCCATTATATAGTGCATCACTACTCATGAAATCTCTGCTGTCTTTGATACCTCATATGGTATGCAGATATACAGGCTGTGGATGTCCATGGTGACCAAAATAAAGGGCAAGTTGCTCAAATCTATGTTATTAATGACACGTAGAAAATCTGTAGTTTCTCACAAATAGGACCTAACCTCGAGTACCACTGGCCTGACCAAGGGACCTTTTATATGCCTAACTTCCTCTGCATCATCCTTTGTCCAAGACTTCCTATAAATTTCTAGATCTTTCTTTCCTCATCATATTTGTATAACCACATTATGGGCCATAGTTATCAAAATCTGAATTTTTATGAGTATTTAGATAAAAAAGTCAGACCAAACTAGAATACACGATTGGACCTTATTTATTATTTAAAAAAACTCGTTTTAATCGGATCTGGGACAAACTGGATAAAATCGAGCGAAAACCTGAATCATATGATTTTTTCAGAGTTTTTTCCAAAATCATTTTGGATTTTTGTTCAAAAAGTTTGAAATTGTCCGATTTTTGGGCTAATTCCAGGGCAGACCACATACATTTCCAAATAGGATAGCGACCTCTCTTATTGACTTATATACAACCTTGGCAGGTCTGAGATGCCGGATTATTGGATTTCAGACTTTTTGAAGCACTTAACATTTTGACTTTAATAAATAACTCCCTAAGTGTGACTTTAATTAGCTGGCAGCACTTCCCAGCACAGACCAGCACCAGGATTGCTTGTGGGAGAGTGATCGTGGCTAACATGGTTTTAGTGGTTGCAATGAATTATTTTGCCACCTCTGTAGATACACTACTACTCCAAGAACACTTTCATTAGTCCTTAACTAACCTTTAAATAACACTCATTTTATGGAGTAACCATTGTCGTCCTGAAGCACATTCTCACTACATGGTTGCAGGAGAAAACATGGAACCACCTGCTTGATGCACATTATAGTATGTGGTGGGTCACTCCTATCTTGCCATGAGATAATTTTCTGTGCACACAGAGTGGAACCAGCAAAGAAAGTCATACGGAGACTCAACATCCCCTAAGAGCAAAGTGTGTGGGGGAGGAGGCATGTGATGCCAGCTCAACCCTGCATCATGTGTATAAAGAAAATATCATATATATATACGTACATATTTCTTTAAATAAATATGCATGCTTTATTTCATGGTACAGACACATGTGGATAGTACAAAAATACATACATGCATATATACAATTACAAAATTTCACATGTGAAAAAATATGAGGTCCCTGCCCTGCAGAACTTGCAATCAAGATTTATGCTGGGAGATCTAATTCACCAATATCAAGAGGCTATAATTAGTGGCGGGCGAATCTGACCTGTTTCACTTCTCTGGAAATTAGCGAAATAGTAAAAAATTTAAGTCAATGGACTTTTTTCTCGTGACATTTTTCAAACTGCACAACTTTTTAGAATTCATGGGTGTTTTTTTCAAGGCTAAACGCAGTGTAACCCAGGGACCCTCCATGGTACTAGTGGAAAAGCCTGGGAAACCTATGACTTTTGCAGCCGCAGTTCCTTCGCCTAAAGGGATACACCTCAGAGGAACCCAATACAATACAATCCAACTGTAATAAACATTACACATAAATAATTGAGATGCAATGGACATCTAAGTAACCACTAAGTAACGGAGAAAAGTAACTAGCAACACAGTGCAAGCTGACTGACTAACACAGCCTTTTAAAGTCACAGCCCCAAAATTAATTTGAAGTGGGATATATCAAGGCTCAGTTCAAGTACTTGGCACAATTAAATTGGTGTGTGGAACGGGCAGACTTCAAGACCCAAGGGCACATGTACGTCCGAAAGTGCAATGAGCAAAGTGCAATTTTGAGTGCAGTTGTCATTCCACCACCCACCCACAACAATGCAGTACACTTCCCAGAATTCCAGCGTCATTGCAGACGCAAGAGGTGATGCACTTGACATAAATTGTAGCAAATATAAGTCTGGTGCTCAGTGTACTAGTGTAATTTTGGTGCAGCTGAACCCTGAAGCTGCTGCCGGGTCCAGAAGTTGCTACCACACCAGGGTTTTAACTGTGTCAATGTTCAATTCCGCACAGAAAGAAAGTGGAGCGGAGCACAACTATACAGAAGTGCAAGGAGCACATTTTGACTCAAGTCCTTTCATTAAAGTTTCATTAAAATTGCAGGGACCACAACTTGGAGACGTACATGAGCCCTCTGTTCTTGCATGGGGCCATACATTTGTAATTCAACCAATATCGGACAAGTGTCAGACTGGTCCGAGTCCACTGGGGCTGCCGCATCAGGGGCAAACACACATCTGCCCTGGGCCCCCAACCCCTGTGCCAGACACAACCCCCCACCGCGTACCTGCTATTCTTCTAGTAATGGGGGCAGGAGGTAGGTCAGGGGCCACATAGTTTCAGGAAGGTGTGGGCAGCGAGTCTGGACTGGCAGGGCCAACCGAGGTTTTTCCCGGTGTCCCACCGGTCCAGTCTGACCCTATAGCCTCCCAGTAGTAAAAGCCCGAATAGTCTCTGTAGGCAAGCTAACTTCAAGATGACTGACATTACTCATTGGCGAATTCTCTTGCAATAATCAGTGTGATTTTTGATTACTTTTAAACTGTGTGATGCAAAAATAAAAACTATGATCTGTCCGACTTGGCAGGTTAACCAAAAGATACTATTTCCCCCGATTCCTCTCCTATCTACGAATACCTTGTGCTGGCTGGAGGGGTCGGCACCTCTCCCAACAATGTGAATACTGCCAAACATATAAGGCATGTCAGATGTCTGAAGAAGGGGCACGCCCCCGAAACGTTACATCATATGACTAAATAAACATGCAGGGGATTTCCCCGCTACACCTGCCTTATGTGTTTGGCAAATCTTTGAGTATTTGACTTGGCAGGTTGCCATGTTGAGCCAAGATGGGCGACGTTGCTGAAAGAGCCTGCTGTGAGGGGCATCACAAACACATATCCAAAGGCAATTATTACTGTACATCAAATCATAGTAGAGGAGTGTATTTGGAATTTCAGTCTCCGTCCTCTGTGCTCACACTCTGATGGCCACTGGGAACTGAAAGAAAACAAAAATCATGATTCATTATGATATAGCACTTCTATAGATGAATGTATATACTTAGTCAGATTAACCTTTGAATAATTAAAACATAAATAGGAAAGCATAGTGTGCATTTATGGGGTGCTGGCTTACAATATAATTCCCCTTCTTTTGTGGGTTAATGCATGCAAAAAAAAACCCAGTAAATATCAGTCACACATCACATGTTGGAATTTTTTATTTTGTTGTAATTTGCCTATTTTTACTCAAATTTGCACAAGGGAAAACTGACTTTTGGTGAATCAGCCCTTAAATGTCACATAAGGCATGCAAAGTACAGGGAAGTCATGTACATATGTTTAAAGACACCTTGTTCCTAATGCAGAGCCTTTAAAAGAAGATATAAGCACACTGGCCATTTTATTGTGCTTGTATATGTATCCATATAAGGACAATTATTAGCATGTAACAAAAAAGGAAACCCTGGCGACAGAACATTATATTATACTACAATGAGAACAAAGATTGTGCAAAGAGGCCCTCTACTGACCAAAATAGCTAATTATTAAACCATAACTATGCTCTTGCACCATTATAGGTTAAAAATCACATTTATTTAAACATCTTAACGCTCATTAGTCCCCAAAAAAAGTATTGGGAGGCATATGATTATTTGCTGGGTAAGCATGAAAGGCATTAGACTTTTTTGGTGATTTTTAATGTGATTTTGTTTTAACCTTTAATGGTGCAAAAGCATATTTATAGTTTGAACACTATTAACATGTGGCAAACATGGGGCATATACTTATAATTGAGGAGTAGAGGTAGGGTATGACTATGAAGATTTTCAATCATCCAGGTCATGGTATATCTAGTATAAGTAGTTCTAAAACAACTGGACTTGCTGAGTAATCATTGAAGACGTTTCACTACTCATCCGAGCGGCTTCTTCAGTTCCACTGACTGGTGTGGGGAGTCCGCTGGAGTACAGATGTTAGAACAGCATTGTATGTAGCAGACAAGTGGTGTCGAAGGCCCCCGCCTCTGTTCAGGAATGGTTTCTCCACCTTGACATGAATCACCTCTTTCAAACCAGCGGTCTTCTTTATCCAAGATTTGGACATTGTTATCTTGAAGGAGTATCTTTCTGCCTCCAGGTTAGTTCTTTCATCCTTTTCCAACTGCTGCTTGGTGAGTTTGCTTATTTGTTTCTCCTTACTCTTAATGTGTTGGGCCATCTGTGCATGTACAACAAAAACAACCACCCTTTTCAGCATTACATCAGGTAGTTGTTTTGCCAGACTCTGTTTGAGATGTTCAAATTTCTGCTTAAGGGCCTCAATAGTGAAGTTGGTCTATACCCCGGCGGTTTCAGAACACTTCACACATCCATTCATGCAACCCTCACAAGTATCACCTGTTTCTAGGAGTTGCAAGATGGTTATCACAGTAACTACACAGCATTCACAATCTCTGAGTTTCAGGTGTCACCTCTCTGAAGAGTTACAATGTGCCATTGTGACTGGATTAGTTGAAGAGTTTATATGCCAAGAATTTATCACACCAGTCCATGGAACTGAAGAAGCTGCTCGGGTGAGTAGTGAAACGTCTTCAATGATTACTCAGCAAGTCCAGTTGTTTCAGAATTACTTATACTAGATAGAGGTAGGGTACATTGTAGGTGCAGTAAAAATCTGCACATGCAGCAAATGTGCGTATTTGTAGTGAGTTTTGCATGTATACATTGTGCCTAACCTCCTAACCCTAGGTCTTCCACCAAACCCAACCTGACCTGTCATGTGCCTATACTATTGATGTACAGGCCAGCCCTAAGAAAGTGGGTTCATTGATGGGTCAGGTGGATTTGGGTTGACTTCTGCACAAGTGTGCCGGGTCGAGGGAGAGTTTGGGTTGAACTCTTCCTTCCGCTCTCTCCCCCCACAACCTTACTGTGCCGGCTAACGCCTCCAGTCAAGGCTTTTCATAGACTTGCTCCTGCATTCCTGCTCCTTCCATTATGTCGAACTGGGGCTGGACAGGTCTATAAATAGGGAGGTGGCCAGGTGCAGATGGTGAGGGGCTGGTGCAGGTTGGCTTTTTGTCGACCCACACATCACTAGACTGTACAGCTCTGGACAACTAACTGCAACAAACTTTTGCTGACAGATGATGCAATGTTTTTATTTCTCACTAATTTGAATATGCAAATTGGGGTTCAGACAATATTCAGATGAATCTTTTCAAGAGGATTCAATATTTGGCTGAAAATTGTGGATTCTAACTGAGACTTTGTTTAATATACTGTATGTAGGAACTCTACAGTCCTCTCTATAGCCTGCTTGACTTCAGACTAAACAAATGGTTTCCCTATTTAAAGGATACCACACATGTCACCATCTGAGAAGATGGGAACGATGAGGGAAACAATTAGTTAAAGGACAAGTAAACCTTTAAAATAAGTAAATGTAGAATTGAGCGCTATTCTAAGAACTTTTGTAATGTAAATTCATGATTTTTTTTTTTTTTATTAAGGGACACATACTGACACATACTTAACAGAACATGTATCCCTTAATATCTTGGAATTAAAATAAATACATACATAATGTGAATTACAAAAGTGCTTAGAATAATACTCTCATCAATTTTACATTCACTTCTTTTAAAGGTTTACATATCCTTTAATGTCAAAAGAGATACAGTCTGCTCAATAGTGCAATTAAATAAACACATTTGAGTTCATATTCTCATGCTGCCCATGTTTTATTATGGAAGTGTGTGACTTGCCTGTGTCTCACTTTGCAGAAGCCTTATGACTGGGGCCAAGTGTAACACCATGCTGTAACCTTCAACTGATTTTCTCAAGCAAAATTGTTCCCTATATTTAATATAAAAACACTTTAAGATTTAAATAAATACCTTTTATGTATTTAAACACTCTCAGGGCAATCAAAAAGACGAGTAAAGCTGAACTGAAAGGGATGATGATACACAAGAAGGGTTGCTTGTTGGATTCTGTTTATTGGGAGTAGAAAAGAAAAAGTAAATCACCAAATGTAAGGGGAGGATATTGAAACAGAAACCTATACATAGATAGTGCTTTAATGAATGGCCTTAAAGGAAAACTTTACCTCCAAAATAAATAATTGAGCAACAGTTTATATCAAATTAAGTAGCATGTTAAAGGACAAGGAAAGGCAAAATAATAAAATCCCATTTTTACTTTCTTTGAAAAAAGGAACCTATCTCCAATATACTTTCATTAAAAAATGTGTACCGTTTTTATAAGAAACCTGACTGTATGCAGTGAAATTCTCCCTTCATTTACTGCTGTGGATAGGAATTGTCAGATGGTCCCTAAATGCTGAGCAGGGAAACAATCATACTTATGAACAGCAGGGGGAGCCCCCGCCTTACTTCCCAGCCATGCAGAATTCAAGCAGCTTTGTTTATGACGATCCCTAAGCAGCCCAGACTACACTGAGCATGTGCAAGGTCAGGGTCAGGCAAAGATGTTTAATAAACAGCCCCCTGTGGCCAACTTTGAAAGCATAAATCATTTGTTTGATTAGGCTTGTGGTGCAGTAAGTTCATGCTTATGTTAAGTATACAAAATACAGCATTTCTAGCCTTATTCTATTTTAAACTTTCCTTGTCCTTTAAAGAATCTTATCAAACTGGAATATATATTTAAAGTAAATATTGTAATTTTACATCTCTTGCCTTCAACTACCATTTTGTGACGGTCTGTGTGCTGCCTCAGAGATCACCTGACCAGAAATACTGCAGCTCTAACTGTAACAGGAAGAAGTGTGAGAATAAAAAACAGACACATTGGCTCATGTGACCTTAAATGTTTGGTTTGTTTGTGTGCACTGTGAATCGTAGGATCCCAGGGGGGCGGTCCTTAGCACTTAAAATGACAATTTTCTATTTAGGGTTATCCAATGGCACATAATACCAAAAAAGTATATTATTATAAAAAATGGTTTATTCACCTGAAGGAGGGTTTTACATATGAGCAATGTTATGCAAAATCTTTTTATAGAATCCTCTACCCTCTGTTCAGGGGTATAGTTTTCCTTTAAATGCATGCATCAACAATATAACCTGAAAGATTAACATATTAGGAAAATGCACTGAAATTATTCACAGGTATATATCTTATCTTTTTTTAGTCTAACATGGATAAACACAATGCAACAATTGATTGAGCTAAACCCAGTGACTAAAAATCCTAGTGCAAACATCAAACATTCACAGGTAACCTTAATATACACATAGGGGAGAGAAAGTAAACACGCTGGTAGACTAGAGAAAGATTGTGTTTCGACAGATAATGGAATTTGGTATACTAGAGTGTGCTCTGTGTAGAACAATGGTGTCTGAGGCCACATTCTGCTTGTTGGTAGGGCCCACATCCTGGGGAGGGAGGCGGGAGACCAATGGGCTAATAATTGGGCCTCATTGAGGGTGGGATGATTACTGATGAAAGATCTGACAGTGAGGAGATACCCACTGAATTTTGGATGTATGGAATGAGTAAAATGGATGAAATCCTTGCTAAAGCACAGTTGCTGACAGTGCAGCATGGTTTCATTGTGACTCTTTGTTAGTTGAGCCCATGCTGGAAGTGTCTGGAGGAAAGGTATGCCATGGGCCTGCATGGATTATTCTCTTGAGCTGACACAGTATAAATCACTGACCTTTTTCTTTACTGCTCACGGTACTGCCATTTCTATTTTCTGTATAGGTACCTATCACCTGGAATTTACTGCAGTAACACAATTATAATAGACAAAAGCCATAAATATCCTGTACATATCATCCTTAAAGGACAAGGAAAGTCTAAAATAGAAAAAGGCTAGAAATGCTGTATTTTGTATACTAAACATAAGCATGAACTTACTGCACTACAAAGCCTAATAAAACAAATTATTTATGCTTTCAAAGTTGGCGCAGGGGGCTGTCATCTTGTAACTTTGTTAGACATTTCTGTTTTTATGGACACAATCCAGCACTGCCAGCAGTCAAGGTAGGCAGAGGGTGTGTAATGATAGGAGCGTTTTTATTGGTACATTGTAATAAAAGTTATATTTTAATAGAAACGTTCACACTAGTCATGCTGCTGACCGAACTAGTTTGCTTTTAAGAGACTATGGGACACAGTTCTTTCCTGTCTCCTACTAACAGTCTCTTTAGTCTACCCTTTTCTAATTATTTAAAGATTTCAAACTTGCGGAACAGCGGCATACAAGCACTTTAGGCTTAACATTCATAGGAAATATAATTAGTTCACCAGAAATGTAATGTATAAAGGCTGGAGTGACTGAATGTGTAACATAATAGCCAGAACACTACTTCCTGCTTTTCAGCTCACAAACTCTGAGTTAGTCAGTGACTATAAGGGGGGCCACATGGGACATAACTGTTCAGTGAGTTTGCAATTGATCCTCAGCATTCAGCTCAGATTCAAAAGCAACAGTTGTGGCTCCTCCTCAAGTCTCTGATTGGTTACTGCCTGGTAACCAACTAGTGGAAACCAAGAGAACTGCAAAGCAGGAAGTAGTGTTATTAGAAACATTTTTTTATTTTGCACATCCTATTTACCCAGTTTTTATTTATACACCAAACAAACAAAAACGGATTTGGTTCAGCCAGACACTTGGCTGAATCTGAATTCTGCTCATAAAGGCAGGTGCATCCCTATCCCTAATAAAAAATATAATTAGACAGGTATTTTCTTCATAGAAAAGGTGTCAATCCTAATTATAGAAAACTAGTCTGTCACTTGCTCACCATGTTGACAGGGTCCCTGGACTTCACTAAGGAATAGTTACCTTAAGGCTAATTCGACTGTTCTGAGGCCTACCTCCACCTCAGGCCCTGTGGCAGAGCCACCTCCTGTTATTATGAAATCAAGAAAAACACCAAGGACATGTCCAGAGGGCCAATGTGGAATCCTTCCCTCCCTATAAGTTACTGACCCGGACATTCTGACCAGCAGAAAAACACAGACCATTTTTTTTTACATATAATGCCAATATAATTCTTCATTTGTTTATATTTAGTATCCATTTCTATCATCTATCTATCATAAATAGAGTATAATATATGTAATCCTATGCATTCACTTTTTTCATATATTTTCATTAAATTCACAATGCTGGCAAAATCAACTTCAAAGGTCACTAGGCATCTCACATATGGTGGGTTTAGTTCAATATTTTTCTCTTATACCCATCACTCACCAACGGGAACAAAGGGGACAACCAGTGTCTTCTCCAAACTGCGGTGATCCACATGGCAGGAGTAAGTGGCGCCCTCCTCTGGTGTTACCTCCACACTGACTCTGATCTGATAGGTGCCATCAGGGTTTGGCAGGATCTCTGCTGATTCCTCTGAGTAAATCTCATCTGTCTCATTCTTTATCCACTTCACTTCCACATCTCGGGGGTAGAACCCATACACCCAGCAGTGAAGTTTGATACCCCTCTCTGACTCTAAGTTGGAAATCTTCACATTTGGAATAACTTTCAGAAAGACAGAAAAAAGTTCAAAACCTTTTTAAAATAATTGTAACTTGGCTGCTGAATATAAAGATGATGAGGTATAAAGGGTAACTAGGCCCATTTGTAAATTATACTGTATTGCCAACATATTAGCTGCCCCCGTGATCTCCAGTAAATGTTGCATTAATCCAATAGTATACCCGCAGCCAGAAATTTTCAGCTAAAATATTTGTGGGATCTAACATCCACTGTGCATGCACCACCAAACCTGCACTTTCATTTTTAAGCTTGCAAAAATTGTAACATATAGCTTGAACCAAAACAACAAATGTTGACTTTGAGCACTCCATGGATGGGCCCTAAGGACTCAATTGCTTGCAGCTGTTGGTTTATAAATACAGCTGTATATTTGCTATGTTAATACTGGAGTGTTAGTTACCTTGGCTATGGGGACATTACAGAGTGTTTGGTCACCCAGTTCAATGGGAAGGAAACTAAACAAATCTTTATCATCGACTCATTTTGGGAATTGCCTGGACCAACTGGATGCATGCTCTCTTAAATCAAGTGAAAATGCATTATTCAGATGATTGCCATAGAAACGGACTGGAAGCAATTTAACAAAAATACCACAGTCATGAAAACAAATGGGCATCAGATAGGATTGACCACTGTGCTCTGAATGCTTTGTTATTGCAATAACTAGAGTGTCAGCTATAAAACATGGCAAGACTGCTGCTTATACAACACTGTGACTGTGAACATTCAGTTATAAAGACAGATAGACTTTTGGCCAAAAAGAGGGACACAACTGCTGCCTAAAATGGTTTCAGCTTCTGCTTCTTAAATGAGAACTAAAGCTTAACTAAAGAAGTATGCTAGAAATCATTGCTGCTATTGAGAAACTGGAACTTTAGGCTGTTGCAATAAGTTCAGTCTATAACATATGGCATTTTTAGCCATATTAATTTTTAAGGTTAAATTTTCCTTTGATTAACTCTTGTGCATAGGACTATAACTCTAGGCTAGGGCTGTCCAACTGGAGACCCATGTGCCTGATGGGGCCCTCCTGTTTATGGCCTCCTAACTGCCTATGGGCTCCACAGACTCCAGAGTATGACACCATCATTTTAACAGAATATGGTCCATAACATATTGGTAAAAGCAGTATTGCTCTAAGACCTCACCTTTCTTCTCCAGGTCATTTGATATGTAAGGGAGGTACATCTTCATGTGCTCGATGCAGTCAATTTCCATGAACATCTTACTATTAGTTGAATCATAGTGCTTATTCCATAGATGAGACACCATCACAGCTTCCTGTGTTGAAGGTATGTACACCACTCTCTCCTTATCAAATCCTAAAAACTCTTTCCCATCAAAGGCAATATCCTGATATCCACCAATGGTGCCATCATCATGCAGCTCACAGGCAGATTTCCTCTGGTAGACATGGATATCTCCATTACCTGCAACAGAAATGTGCAATTAGCCCATTTGGACAACAGCTGAATGCTATTCTGCTCGACCTGATGCAGGTAAAAATGTTCTCTTGTCAATAGACAATATTGGAAATATGGTCCTCTGGGTGAGGTTGAAATGGAGACAGTGGGGCTTCACGTTTAATCACAATCTGTGTGTTCCTATCCTTGTCAGCTCAAGTCATGTAAGAAGCATCATGTTTGCACTGTAGACACATCCTTCTTTTCTTTACATACTTTTTACTTACCATTAGTCATATTGAAAACTCCTATTAGAAAGTTCAGCCTGTGCCTTTGCCACACCTCAAATGCCTGAGCAAATTTGGTCTGCATGTCCAAGTGCTCGGAGAGTGGGTTCAATGAGGCAGAGTAGAACTGAGCACGACGTATGTCACTGTTGTACCTTCCATACTGCACTCCATCCATGTACATAATAATGGAATACTGAGGAACCCCAGGAGTTGAAGCTGATGCCAAAGTAATATGATAGTGTAGAGTGTGACTTCCTAGGAGACCAGAAATATGAGAGATTTTTATATTTTATAATGACACAAGGAAAACTAGAGTTAAGTTCTTCCTATATTTTATATATTTGTTGTTTTCCAGTTGCCTTGCCACTTACCAACTGTTGTTACTAAATGCCACTTAATAATAGTGATCAGGCATAGTGCTATTGGGACAAGGAACTCTTCTCTTAACGCCTGCCAGTCATTCAACACTCAACTGAATCATGCGGCAGGGACAAAATGTTGTGACAGTTTGCTGCAGAGACATTGGGGGTTATTTATCAACACTGGACAATTTTGGAGGTGGGCAGCAACCCATAGAGACCAATCGAATTGTTACATTCATTATTCTACCGGTAGCTGGTTAAAATAGGCCAGTCACTGCTTGGTTGCTATGAGTTATGTTTTGATCCAAAGAAAGGCATCCTATACACTGTAAGTTGAGTGGGAATTAAGATGAGAATACCGGCGATTATTAATGACTTTATGGTGGGCATGTACAGAGTCGTTCAACATTAGTGCCATCTGTAATAATTGAAATACATTTAGTATAAGGGGTGCAGGGAGGAAGAACATATTTGGCCTGATAAAGACCAGTAAGTAAGAACTTCATTTTGGCAAGGTCCTATGGTTGCAGACCTGTAGTTAGCCTGTAGATAACCTTTACTATGATGTAGAGCAGGGGTGTCCAAACTTTTTACAACGAGGGCCAGATTTGGTGAGATGAAAATGTGTGGGGGCCAACCAATCAGCCTGACATTGTTTGATTCGAACCATTAAGTATTCATGAAGCTGCTGGATCCAGGCAAAATTAAATGTGAAGCCATTATGGTATGTTAGTGCCCTACTGCACTGATCTTCTTCTGTCCCCATAGCCAGCCCTTACCCACCCCCACATCCAGCCTCTGTAGTCTATAATAATTTATATTTCAATTGTTTATTCTCTCTCCATTAGACACTCACCTTCTGTAACTCCCCCTCCCTCTCAGAAACAGGCATGAAAAAAAAAAGCTTAAGGGCTCTTACTCACTGGCGTTCTGACCTGCGCTCCCCTGCGTTCCGTTTCTTGGCGTTCAGCCGCAGGGGAGCGCAGGAACAGACGCATGTCATTATTTCAAATGGGGCTGTACTCACTCAGACGCGTGTAGGCGCCGAACGCAGAAAAAATGCAGCATGTTGCGTCTCAACCTGCGTTCGGCGCCAACACGCGTCTGAGTGAGTACAGCCCCATTTGAAATAATGACATGCGTCTATTCCTGCGCTCCCCTGCGGCTGAACGCCAAAAAACGGAACGCAGGTCAGAACGCCAGTGAGTAAGAGCCCTAAAACTCTGTCTCCTCCTTTACACACAAGCACTCACTCTGGAGCTCCCCCTCCCTGCCAGAAACTAAAGGTGGACTCCGACTGTGACTTACTTCCCTGCTGCCGCACATTCATTTCTATGTGATCGCTGATAAGCAGGATCAAGCTGCAGCACATTCAACACTCGCGTCTCTCAATGATCCCATAGAAATGAATGTGCGGCAGCAGGGAAGTAAGTCACAGTCGGAGTCCACCTTTAGTTTCTGGCAGGGAGGGGGGAGCCGGCAGCTGCAGAAGGAGAGCTGGTATGTAAGGGAGATCTTAGTTGTAAAACTATCGAAGGGGGAGTTGAGCCAGAGGATAGAACGGTTTTTTTTTTTAGCAGTGTAGCTTTTTTTCATGCCTGGTTTCTGGGAGGGAGGGGGAGTGACAGAAAGTTTAAAAAAACACTGCGACGTGCTGCTGTGACTTCGGCTCCTCTTCTGCTCTTTGCTGCGGGCCAATTAAAATTGGATCGCGGGCCGTAGTTTGGACACCCCTGATGTAGAGAGTGATATTCGGAGACAATTGGCAATAGGTTTTGATGAATTATTATTTATGTTTTTTTGAGTTATTTTGCTTTTCAGCTCTCCAGTTTGCAATTTCAGCAGTCTGGTTGCTAGGGTTCAAACTGCCCTAGCAACCATGCACTGATCTAAATAAGAGACTGGAATATGAATAGGAGAGGCCTGAATAGAAAGATGAACAATAAAAACTAGCAATAAAAATACATTTGTAGCATTTGTTTTTAGATGGGCTCAGTGACTCCCATTTGAAAGCTGGAAAGAGTCAGAAGAAAATAATGAAAAAACCGAATAAAAATAAATAATGAAAACCAATTGAAAAGTTGCCTAGAACTGGCCATTCTGTAGCATATTATAGTGGGGGGGGCGAAAAGATCCAAGTGCCACCCCAAGTGCCACATTCTAGTCGGCGGGATGGCAGTTAGGGGAGATTAGTTGCCCGAAGGCAAGAGAGGCGATTTGTCACTGGGCGACTAATCTCCCCAAGTAGCAGCTTGTGCCACCACCCTTACACAAAACCTTTGATAAATAACCCCCTAATTGTGCATCATAACCCCTACCACTTGGTGTCACTGATCCAATCACAGACCATCACCCATCCAAACCCTGACATTACCAGACCCACCCCCTGAGTAACCAAATAAAAAGCTGGCAACCCTAACTGTATGCTTGAATCAGGCAGATGTTAGAGCTCATTTACTAGCACAGGTGCAATTACCCCTAACGACTTCATCACCTGTTCACCTTTCATTGTCTGTAAGGGCTCTTACTCATGAGCGTTTTTACCTACGCTCCCCTGCGTTCCGTTTTTCGGTGTTCAGCCGCAGGGGAGCGCCGGAATAGACGCATTTCATTATTTTAAATGGGGCTGTACTCACACAGGCGCATGTAGGCGCCGAACGCAGGTTGAGACGCAACATGCTGCATTTTTCCTGCGTTCAGCGCCTACACACGCCTGTATGAGTACAGCCCCATTTGAAATAATGAAATGCGTCTATTCCTGCGCTCCCCTGCGGCTGAACGCCGAAAAACGGAACGCAGGGGAGCGCAGGTAAAAAACGCTCGTGAGTAAGAGCCCTTACAAGGCTGGTCTTGGCTAATTACAGGAAAATACAGGGTCCCTTATTATGCATGGGCAAATTTATTCGCCTTGTATCGCCGCAGAAATGACACCCATAGACTTGTATGGCTTTGTGCGACAAAAAAAAAGACGCGCGTCAAAAAAAATATGCTTTAATGGGCGTCAGCAACATTTCGCCGGCGGCAAATTTTTGGTGAAACAAAACGGGTCAAATTTGCCCATCCCTATCCCTTATCTGTTAACCTGTTATGCAGAAAGCTCTGAATTACAGGCAGGCCATCTGCCATTTAAAGGAAAACTATACCCCCCAAACAATGTAGGTCTCTATTAAAAGATACTGAGTAAAACAGCTCATGTGTAAAACCCTGCTTCATGTAAATGAACCATTATCATAATAATATACTTTTTTAGAACTATGTGCCATTGGGTAATCATAAATAGAAAATTGCCATTTTAAAAAATAAGGGCCGCCCCCTGAGATCGCGTGTGTGTGCACACATACAAACCACATGTAAGGTCACATGAGCCAATTAACAGACAGAGTTCTGCCTTTTGCTTCCTCACTTCTTCCTGTTACAGTTAGTGTTGTAGTATTTCTGGTCAGGTGATCTCTGAGGCAGCACAGATAGAGTCACGAAATGGTGGTTCAAGGCAAGAGATGTAAAAGGGCAATATTTATGTAAATATATATTCCAGTTTGGTAAGATTCTATAATATGTAATTCAATTTGATATAAACTATCTGTTGCTTAAGTATTCATTTTGGGGGTATAGTTTTCCTTTAAGCAAATTATTCCAATTTGTATGCAGTATATTATCTTATTAGTTGTTAAGAGAGAAGTGAGTAAGAACATAATAATCTCATGATAATACTTACGACAATACACTGCTGGGATACCCAGGCTGAATAGCACGAATAAAATCCACGCCATTCTTACATGGTACTTGCTTTCACTTTCATTTACAAATAAAGCAGCAATATTGCAGTGATTGGACAGAGATACAAATTACGTCCAATGAAATGAAGGGAAAGCACACAAGAGGCGTTCCTGCTGCTCTGTGTATATAATGGGTGTCACAGTCTGCAGAGAATGTGCTGCTGCCAAGGAGACTCACTTTGTATAACATATACAAAAAGCACCTACTAAAGCGACAATTCATATTCTATGGCTCTGAACCAAAAAAAGGGACCTCGCCTCATTCTGTTTAGTGCAGTTTTCCATGATTCCTTTTTAAGGAGATCTAAACCACAAAAATGATCTGACATAAAACTACTCAGAGTTCTTCTTTGAGCACCTGTAATTTACATTCATTTCCTGTTTTATGCGGTTTCTGAGAAATTAGCATTTTTAGACCGTTTTGCTGTGAATACCAGGCAATAACTCTCTTTAAAGTTCAGAGTGTCAGGGACCCTATGCACTGTAATTAGTTAACCCTAGGCTGGCTGACTTATTTGAGCTGAAAGTCTGGTATTAGGAGTCTAAATATGCAAATATTCAGAAAAAAATTGTTCTTAGATTTTGTGTGATTTTTTTAATCATTTATAAGTTGCAAAAGTGGTTGTAAAAAGCATGATTTTTACCCACAAACTACTCTGTGCTCTTATTCAATGGCAAAGCCTCAATTTAATCAATGCACCATCATATAAAGGGTGGAGAGCAGACTTTATCCAGCAGGTGCATGTGATATATGTATTTGCTCCTATAGTAAATTAGATTTTTTTTGATACTGCAGCAAGTGAGATTAAGTGTAAATAGTTACGAGAGTATACAAATAGCAATACTAAGAACAGGGTGGGACTGGAGCAATGGGGACCCACTGGGTTGGCGGGCCCTCCAGACAGTCATCGGGGGCCCCCTCCCGACTTCTAAACTCCCTCCCCGCCCCCGCCAATCAGGGGAGCAGATCTGGGCTTTTCCCGGTGTCCTGCGGTTCAGTCTGACCCTGGTGGGGAGGGATTATAAACGCAAACCTTGCTTGCCCTTATCACAAACTGGACTACTATAAAAAGAAAGGGAGACCAGTCTAAGCAAAAAAAAATTCTGTTTTATTTTTTTACACATTTAGCAAGTTATTTACACATGCAAATATTCTTATCCTTTAATTATATTGAGCCTATGTAATCCACAGCCTATAGGAGAAAATATACATCATTCCCATCAATCCCTGCCACAATATAAACTCTGTATAACTACATAACAGACAAGTGAAAGTGTTGACGCTAATCTCCGCCATGGCCAACCACCTACTTGTACATAAGTCCACTGTCATTTTTGATATTGTTTTAGGAACATGCAGAATGGCAGGGGAAGATTTACCAGCATCAGTAATTCCTTGAGTTGTTGGACACTTATCGGAATGGACACCAATGCTAGTAACAGATCAGCAGCAGTACTATGTCGTAGATTTGGCCATGAGCAAAAGAGCCATCTGAGATTTGGTTATCCGGTCACACACGGCATAAGCAAATTAGGGGTGGGAAGGGGAAACATTTTTTACTTCCTTGTTTTGTGACAAAAAGTCACGTGATTTCCCTCCACATCCCTAATTTGCATATACAAATTAGGACTTGGATTCGGTTCACCGGGCAGATGGATTGGGCTGAATCCTGCTGAAAAAGGCAGAATCCCGAACTGAATCCTGGATTTGGTGCATCCCTAATTTGGACAAAGTAGGTGCGCATATTAAACATTGTCACGGGTGTCAAAATTTACAGGGTTAAGACTGTGCAGGGGGAAGGCAGGAAGGGTGGCCAACAGAGAGGGGTCAGTGGAGACTTAACATTGCGGGGGGTTTAGTTCTCCTTTAAAGGTGCTGGTACTCCATGAGGTCATATTCTGCATTAGTGCCTCTTAAGGTTTTCACTTAAACTCATGGCAGGAACGTTATTTAGAGCAGAGGTCCCCAACCTTTTTTGGCCCGGGGACTGTTGTAGAGCCAGATTTTTTTTCAAGGACCGGTGGGGTCGGGAGGGGATCAGTGTCCAATTCTGGCACGCCAGCGTCCAATTCTGGTGTGCCAGGGTCCAATTCGGTGTGTCAGCATCCAATTCGTCTACCCCACCCCCCTTGTCCATGGGATCTCCTTTCTTTATAGTTGAACACCTACTCAAATCTAGAAGAGAAGCCAAGAGGTGTCAATAAGGAAGTAATATATAATTTCACATTTTAATGCAATTCTTATTTAGGGCAGTAGAGTATGTGGCATTTACCCTTAAGGTTAAGCTATGGTTATCCCCAGCAAACATCTAAAGGTGAAGAAACAATGGCTTAGAACGTATATAAAGGGCATGGCACAGTGGAACAGCATGTAAAGCAGACCTGGGCCCACTGATTTCACTGCAAAATATAGAACCTACATTGCAGCTTAAGGACAGAAAACCTGCCATCTTAGCATTACCTGGTGGTTGTCTAGTTTACATAGTGTGTATAAAACAGGTATACTGGGCTGTGGAACTATCAGATAAACTGTGAATTTCCCAGAAATCTTCCCCTCATCGGCCATCACAACTTTAGAGGGTTAATTTACGATTGCATTGATCAAATAGATCATTAATACTGTATGTTCCTGTGTGGGATAAGAAAATTTAAACATCAACCCATCTCCCCATACATCTCAGGTCTCTGTCTGGATCAGAGATATGCTGTACACAATGTTGTCAGTGTGTAATTGTAATAACTTACCCCGGTAGGGGTGTTGGGGGTCGGTGGGGACGCCCGCAGGGTTCTTCGGTGCCTAGGGCACGAGCCCCACGTCTGGTTGCTTCTTAAAGGCGCAGGCGCTTGGACGCATGACGTCAGCGCGCAAAGGCGCGAATTTCAAATGTATTTAAAGGTACAGTTTTACTTTATGCATTGCCCGTGATAGGATTAATATCCTGGTGCTTCTTTTCCTTGTGCTTGCTGTTCCTGACCTTGATTCTTGTTTGATAACCCGTGTTTGACCCTGCATGTATACTGACTACTCTGAACTCTGAATATTGACCCAGCCTGAACTTTGACCACTCTCTTGCCTGATCCCATCTGTCTGATTGATACCCGGTTTTGACCCTTGCCTGCCTGACGATTCTGATATCCGCCTGCCTCGATCCAGCCTGTCTGACCATCCGCTTACTTATTCCTTTTTGTACCGTGATCTTCGGCCTAAAAGACTCTGCTAACAGCCGTGCCCCTTTGCCAGCCAGAACATCTCGCCTTGTACCCCTTAAGTCCAGGTGGCACCCAAGTAAGCTGAGGGCTCCTCCCGAAGCCCAACGGTGGTCACACTACTGGTGAAGCCGAGCCGAGACCAGGGTACTTGGCACTTGTTCTGGTATTGGGTGCCGGCCGTGACAGTAATAATCCAGGCAAAAAAAAGATCACACAGGGATTTGCTGCTAAGGGCTGACAAACAACTCCACTGATTTTGACATCAGCATGTACAAAATGCTAATTTGTGTTTGGCTTTTTAGTCTGTCACCATCAACTGAGAGCTGCCATTAGGGTCTGACAGGGAAAGACAGAAGCATGAACAAACTCAAACAGTTATGGATTCCTAGCAGGTTTTGGCAGTTCCACAATTGTGTCATCACTATCTGCAGTCATCATGACTTCCCTCAAAGATGCAGCCTTTTCTCTCTGCAAAAGGAGCTGACCCACTTGCTCTCCAATAATCCTATGTGGTCAGTAAAATGCTTCTATAGTTACATAGTAACATATTAAGTAAGGTTGAAAAAAGACACACTTCCATCAAGTTCAACCTTTTTTTTATATATATCTGCCTAACTGCCAGGGGGAAAAAAATCCTTCCTGACTCCAAAATGGCAGTGGGACCAGTCCCTGGATCAACTTGTACTATGAGCTATCTCCCATATCCCTGTATTCCCTCACTTGCTAAACACCATCCAACCCCTTCTTATACCTATCTAATGTATCAGCCTGTACCACTGATTCAGGGAGACAATTCCACATCTTCACAGCTCTCACTGTAACAAACTCCTTCCCAATATTTAGCTGGAACCTCTTTTCTTCTAATCGGAATGGGTGAACTTGTGTCAGCTGGAAAGACCTACTGGTAAATAAAGCATTAGAGAGATTATTATATGATCCCCTTATATATTTATACATAGTCATCATATCTGACCTTTGGTCAGCATGTCATTGTATGATTACCTGAGACCACTATCATCAACATTCCCTTCCCCTTTTCTTGCCTTAGGTCTGGCCTTTGTAAGTACCAGGACGAGGGGTCTTGATCTTTAATTTAAATTAATAGTCCTAAATACCAGCCATTACCCGTCATGGAATAGGGTGTTCTCATTATTCTATTGTTAATATCATTATTTTATTGTCAAAGGAGCATTACAAACACATATCCAAAGGCATTTATTACTGTACATCTAATCATAGTAGAGGAGTGTATTTAGAATTTCAGTCTCCGTCCTCTGTGCTCACACTCTGATGGCCACTGGGAACTGAAAGAAAACAAAAATCATGATTCATTATGATATAGCACTTCTATGGATGAATGTATATACTTAGTCAGATTAAAGTTTGAATAATTAAAACCTAATTATTAATAAAGCATAGTGTGCATTTACGGGGAGCTGGCTTACAATATAATTCCCCTTCTTTTGTAGGCTAATGCATGCAAAAAAAAACCCCAATAAATATAAGTCACATATCACATGTTGGAATTTTTTATTTTGTTGTAATTTGCCTATTTTCACTCAAATTTGCACAAAGGAAAACTGACTTTTGGTGAATCAGTCCTTAAATGTCACATAAGGCATGCAAAGTACAGGGAAGTCATGTACATATGTTTAAAGACACCTTGCTCCTAATGCAGAGCCTTTAAAAGAAGATATAAGCACACTGGCCATTTGATTGTGCTTGTATGTGTATCCAATGCCTGCTTAAGCACATTATTAGCATGTAACAAAAAAGGAAACCCTGGCGACAGAACATTATAGTATACTACAATGAGAACAAAGATTGTGCAAAGAGGCCCTCTAGTGACCAAAATAGCGAATTATTAAATCATAACTATGCTCTTGCACCATTATAGGTTAAAAATCACATTTATTTAAACATATTAAGACTCATAATTTTGGGTAAGCTTGAAAGGCATTGGGCTTTTTTGGGGGGACTAGCGATTTTTAATATGTGATTTTTTTAAACCTCTAACGGTGCAAGAGCATATTTATAGTTTGAACACATATACTTATAATTGAGGAGTAGAGGTAGGGTATAACTATGAAGATTTTCAATCATCCAGGTCATGGTATATCTAGTATAAGTAATTCTAAAACAACTGGACTTGCTGAGTAATCATTGGAGAGTTTTCCCTACTAATCCGAGCAGCTTCTTCAGTTGTGTGGGAAGTCCGCTGGAGTACAGATTGTATGTAGCAGACAGGTGGCGTCGAAGGCCCCCGCCTCTGTTCAGGGATGGTTTCTCCACCTTGACATGAATTGCCTCTTTCACGCCTCTTTCAAACCAGCGGTCTTATTTATCCAAGATTTGGACATTGTTACCTTCAAAGGAGTATATCTTTCTGCCTCCAGGTTCATTCAACTCTCACAAGTAACACCTGTTTCTAGGAGTTGCATGACACATTTGTAATCCTATCACAGATAAGGTGGCCATACACGGGCCGATAAAAGCTGCTGACAGACCGTGTCGGCAGCTTATTGGCCCGTGTATGGGGCCCCCCGATGGGCTTCACCGATCGAGATCTGGCCGAAAGTCTCGACCGCCCATTACTATTCGTTAGGATCCGATCGTTAGGCCCTAGGGCCCACGATCGGATCAGAACGATATTGCCCACCTCAAGGTGGGCATATCGGGGAGAGATCCGCTCATTTGGCGACATCGCCAAACGAGCGGATCTCTCCATGTATTGCCACCTTAACTACAAAGCATTCACAATCTCTGTGAGTTTCAGATGTCGCCTCTTTGAAGAGTTACAATGTGCCATTGTGATTGGATTAGTGGAAGAGTTTATATGACGAGGACTTTCCACTCCAGTCAGTTAAACTGAAGAAGCTGCTCGGATGAGTAGTGAAACGTCTTCAATGATTCCTCAGCAAGTCCAGTTGTTTTAGTATTACTTATGCTAAATAGAGGTAGGGTATATTGTAGGTACAGGAAAAATCTGCACATGCAGCAAATATGCGTATTTATAGTGTGAATTTTGTCTGTATACATTGTGCCTAACCTCCGAACCCTAGTTCTTCCACCAAACCCAACCTGACCTTGTAAAGTCATGTGACTGTACTATTGATGTGCAGGCCAGTCCAAATCAAGTGGGTTTATTCACGGGTCAGGTGGATTTGGGTTGACTTCTGCACAAGTTTGCCAGGTCACAGGAGGGTTTGGGTTGAACTCTCCCTTCTGATCTCTCCCCCCACAAGCCTAAGAACTGGGGCCAAGTGTAACACCATGCTTTACTCTTAAACTGATTTTCTCGAGCAAAACTAAGCTCTATATCCAATATAAAAATACTTTAACATTTAAATAAATACCTTTTCTGTATATAAACACACTCAGGACAATCAAGAGGACGAGTAATCCTGAACCAACAGGGATGATGATATACAAAATGTTTTTTTTGTTGGATTCTGTTTATTGGGAGTAGAAAAGAAAAAGGGGATGGTAAATCATCAAATGTAAGGGGAGGATATTGAAATAGAAACCTATTCATAGATAGTGGTTTAATGAGTGACCTTAAAGGAAAATTTTACCCCCAAAATGAATACTTACGCAAAAGTTTATATCATATTAAGTGGCATATTACAGAATCTTACCAAACCAGAATATATATTTAAGTAAATATTGCTCTTTTACATCTCTTGCTTTGAACCACCATTTTGTGATAGTCTCTGTGCCGCCTCAGAGACAGGAAATACTACAACTCTAACTGTATCAGTGTGGGAATAAAAGACAGACACATTGGCTCATGTGACCTAACATGTTTGGTTTGTTTGTGTGCACTGTGAATCGTAGGATCCCAGGGGGGATTACCCATGGCACATACTACTAAAAAAAATTATATTATTATGAAATTGGTTAATTCGTCTGAAGGAGGGTTTTACATATGAGCCATTTTATGCAATATATTTGTACAGAGACCTACACATTTTTCAGGGGTATAGGTTTCCTTTAAATGGATGCATCAACAATATAACCTGAGAGAACAACATATTAGGAAAATGAACATCTAAAGCACTGAAATTATTCACAGGTATATTTTATCTTTTTTAGTCTAAAATGAATAAACACAATGCAAATATTGCTAAACGAAATGGATTGAGCTAAACCCAGTGACTTAAAATTCTAGTGCACATGTCAAACAATCACAGGTAGCCTTAAATGAGAAGGAAAGGCAAAAATTAAGCAAGCTTTATCAGAAAGGTCTATATAAATACACCAGTAACCCCTCAAAGTAAGTCAAAAGAAACACAGCATTTCTTTCCTTCTATTGTGTACTCATGGGCTTCTGTATCAGACTTCCTGTTTTCAACATAAACCTCCAGGGCAGGGCTTGAGCATGCTCAGTTTGCTCCTCTCCCCCTCCCTGCTGTAATCTGAGCTCAGCGTTGTAAGTGAGCAGGGAGAGACTCAGGCAGGAAGTGATGTCACCCCAAGTTTACATAGCAGCTTCTATCCTAAACAAACCGAGACAGTGTCTAGAGCTGTTTACTCAGGTATGGTAAAGCATTCTGCAGAATAAATATAGCGTTTTAGCTCACACTTTTGTGGCTAATCTGTTGGCAATAAATTGTCTTGGAGCTTTCCTTCTCCTTTAATATACAAATAGGGGGGAGAATGTAAACACACTGGTGGACTAGAGAAAGATTGCGTTTGGACAGATAATTGATTTTAGTATAATAGAGAGTGTATTGGGTAGAACAATGGTGCTTGGGGCCACATTCTACTTGTTGGTAGGGCCACATCCTGGTGGAGGGCAGAAGACCAATGGGCTAATAACTGGGCCCCCTTGGGGGTGGGATGATTACTGATAAAAGATCTGGCAGTGAGGAAATATCCACTGAATTCTGTTTGTGAGGCCCATTTATCTCAACATTTTCTGAAAAAAAAACCCAGAGCAAATCCGCACGGGTTTTTTTCGGCTTATTTATTAATACACTTTCCCGAAAATTGTGTTTTCAGGAAAAAATCTGAATCTTACGAATTTTTCGGAATTTCCACCCAAAAAATCTTCAGTTTATTGCACGAAACCTAGCGCAGATAAAAAAATCATTGGGACGTCTCCTCATTGACTTATACTCAACCCTTAGCTGGTCTGAGATGCCGGATTTTCGGATTCAGACTTTTCCATCCTCGGGGCATAAAAAATGTGTGTTTTTTTTAAATTCTATATTTTTAGAAATCACTGACTTTTTCTTTACTGCTCACAGTACTGACATTTCTATTTTCTCTATACTTACCTATAACCTGGAATTTACACTAGTAATATAATTATACAAGAGCCATGAATATCTTTTAAATTATATCCTTATAAATGATGCTCACTGAAATTTGTGTATGGTATGGGACCTGTTATCCAGAATGCTCGGTACCTGGGGTCTTCCAGATTATGGATCTTTCCTTAATTTGTATCTTCATACCTTAAGGGGCAGATTTATCAAGGGTCGAAGTGAAAATTCAAATCTTTAAATTCTAATTTCGAGGTAATTTTAGTGTACTTCAACTAGGGAATAGTCCAAATTCGAAACGAAAAATTTGAAAATTCGAATATCGAAATTTATCATTTACAGTCTCTTTAAAAATTCGACTTCAGTTATTCGCCATCTAAAACATGCCGAATTGCTATTTTAGCCTATGGGGGACCTCCTAGAACCTATCTGGAGTCATTTGGTGGACTTTCTTTTTGGAAAATACTTTGTTTCAAATTTGAAAACAATCAGAATTGTAATTGAACGGTTGAATACAGCCTATTCGCCCGAAGTTAAAATATTTGATTTTTTTTTTTTTTTTTTTTAAAGGAATAGTAACGTCAAAAAATAAGAGTGTTTTAAAGCATGAAACTATAATGCAGTGTTGCCCTGCACTGGTAAAACTGCTGTGTTTGCTTCAGAAACTCTATTATTGTTTATATAAACAAGCTACTGTGTAGCCATGGGGGCAGCCATTCAAGCACAGGATACACAGTAGATAACAGATAAGTACTACTATAGTTTATATAAACAAGCTTTTTCAATTTCCGCCATTGCTCCACAGCAGCTTGTTTATATAAATAATAGTAGTGTTTCTGAAGCAAACAGATCAGTTTTACCAGTGCAGGGCAACACTGCATTATATTTTCATTACTTTAAAACACTTTCATTTTTTGGTGTTACTGTTCCTTTAATAAATTTCAGTTGGTCTTTTTTTATTTGAATTTCAAGGTGAGGGGAGCTAGATCATATTGGAAATATCCTGCTTCACTGCTGCACCAGTCTAGATAGAATAAGTGGCCGGGGAGCAGGGAGTGGGAGAAGCCTGAGGCACTGGCAACTTGTATCCATAACAAGTCCCCCATTATTGATTTAGGCCATGGATTCAGCAAGACTATATCAGGCAATATATGAAGTACTCCCACACCCAACCAACATGGAGGCAGGATGGACGCCACAGTGCTTTACGATTCCCTCCTGTGCAATGTTATTAATAGAGATTAAAAATTAGGGAAGTCCTGAACCCAATATTTTGGGATTTGGCCAAATCCTGAATCTTTAACGAAGGATTGGCCTGAAATTCCAATCTGTACTTTAATTTGAGTATGCAAATTAGAGCAAGTGTGTTCCTTCTTCATGTGAATAAAAGTCAAATTATTTTAAAGGAACAGTTCAGTGTAAAAATAAAACTGGGTAAATAGATAGGCTGTGCAAAATAAAAAATGCTTTTAATATAGTTAGTTAGGCATGTAATGTATAAAGGCTGGAGTGACTGGATGATCATAATTAGAACCTTTTTTTATTTTGCATGGCCTTCAGAGGAGCCTGGCATGCACAGAATCCTCTGACCCCTTCCCTATCTACCTTCTTGCGTGTGCACCTGCCTGCTACCCAGCAACTGAGGTTGGGGAGCGTTGATTTCAATGTAGCAGACCCCACAGTTTGCCCCATCTTATACAGTAATATATATTATCCTATACATACAATTTTTCATTGAGTTCAATGCTGGCGAAACAAACTTCAGAGGTGAACTGAAATAACTAGGCCACTAGGCATCTTACATATTGTGGGTTTAGTTCAATATTTTTCTCTTATACCCATCACTCACCTACGGGAACAAAGGGAACAACCAGTGTCTTCTCCAAACTGCTGTGATCCACATGGCAGGAGTAAGTGGCGCCCTCCTCTGGTGTTACCTCCACACTGACTCTGATCTGATAGGTGCCATCAGGGTTTGGCAGGATCTCTGCTGATTCCTCGCAGTAAATCTCATCTCTCCCATTCTTTATCCACTTCACTTCCACATCTCGGGGGTAGAAGCCATACACCCAGCAGTGCAGTTTGGTACCACTCTCTGACTCTGAGCTGGAAATCTTCACATTTGGAGGAACTGACAGGAAAACAGAACAAACTGAAAATCCTTTTAAAATAACTAATTTAGCTGCAAATAAAGAAGATGAGTTTTAAAGGACAACTAAGTCCATTTGTAAATTATATTGCCCACATATTTGTTGCCCCTATGATCTCCAATAAATCTTTTATTAACCCAAAAGTATACCCACAGCCTGTAATTTTCAGCTAAAATATTTGTGAGATCTAACATACAACCTATCCTATTGTGCATGTATCACTAAACATGCACCTTCTTTTTTAATCTTGAACCTTGAACGAAAACCACAAATGACTTAACTTTGAGTGTCCTATGGATGGGCCCTAAGGACTCCATTGTTTAAACATGTTGGTTTATAAATGAGGGTGTATGTTTGCTATGTTAATTCTGGAGTGTTAGTTGCTTTGTCTAAGAAAAATGTGTTATTCCAGGATGTTTGGTCACCCAATTTGGCAGACAGGCAAGAAAACAGTCTGAATTCCCCCTCATTTAGGAATTAACGGGACCACCTGAATGGGTGGGTTCAGCTTCCATTGATCTGTGCCCACTTTTTTTTAAACTTTTGTGCATATGATTAATCCTCTAGTCCAGGGCTGTCCAACTGGAGACCCATATGTCTAATGTGGCCCATTTTTATTGCCTCCTGACAATGGACAGCACTGATCTAGGCTACTACACATGCACCGACTTTTCCTCACACTTTTAAAAAGAATTTCTCCTATTGGCTGCTGTCATGTCCAATTTTGGCCTTGCATTTGTTCATGACATTAATTCTACTGGTTGCAAATGAATGATGAAAATATAGGGCATGTATAGTATTTCTTAAAGGAGAAATAAAACCTAAAAATGAATGTGGCTAAAAATTGCATATTTTATATAGTGAATTTATTGCACGAGGTTAAAGTTTCAGCTTGTCAATAGCAGCAATGATCCAGGACTTCAAACTTGTCACAGCGGGTCACCATCTTGGAAAGTGTCTGTGACAGTCACATGCTCAGTGGGCTCTGATTGGCTGTTGAGAAGCTAAGCTTAGGGCTCGTCACTAATTATCCAGCAGAAAATGAGCTTCCCTGGCTGTAATATAAGCTGATGCTACAGGTTTGCTGATTATTAAATTCTGATGCTAATTGCACTGGTTTCTGTGCTGTCATGTAGTAATTATCTGTATTAATTACTAATCAGCCTTATATTGTGACATTTCTATTCTATGTGTACTGTATGTTGTGAGTGAGTCCCTAAGCTCAGTAAGTGACAGCAGCACAGAGCGTGTGAAGTGAATCAGCAGAAAAGAAGATGGGGAGCTACTGGGGCATCTTTGGAGACACAGATTTTTACTGCTAAAGGGCTGTGGTTGCCTTGGGTTGATATAGAAGCACAAAACATAATGTAAAACATTTCTAGCTACTTCTTTAATAAGGCTTTAGTTGTCCTTTAAAGCCAGTCATTTTGGCATTTTGCTTACAAACTCTGTATCAGAAAGTCCTCTAATGGGATAGCACTGAAGCTGATGAAGGGGTAAGCACTACATTTTGTGGCAAATAGATTAAAAAAGCAAGTTTGTTCAATTTTATCCATGCTGTAGTCCCACAAAATATACAGCTGTGGGAATTTACACAGAGGTGCACTAATGCTTCAAAACATATTTCTAAAAAGACATATTGCTCTAAGACCTCACCTTTCTTCTCCAGGTCATTTGATATGTAAGGGAGGTACATCTTCATGTGCTCGATGCAGTCAATTTCAATGTACCTCTTATTAGGTTTTGAATCATAGTGCTTATTCCATAGATTAGACACCATCACAGCCTCATGTGTTGAAGGTATGTACACCACTCTCTCCTTATCAAATACTAAAAATTCCTTCCCATCAAAGCCAATCTCCATGTATCCACCAATGGTGCCATCATCATGTAGCTCACAGGCAGCCTTCCTCTGGTAGACATGGATATGTCCATCACCTGCAACAGAAATGTGCAATTTAGCCCATTTGGACAACAGCTAAATGTAGAGCAGTGATCCCCAACCAGTAGCTCATGAGTAACATGTTACTCTCCAATCCCTTGGATGTTGCTCCCAGTGGTCTCAAAGCAGGAGCTTATTTTTGAATTCCTGGCTTGGAGGCAAGTTTTGGTTGTATAAAAACCAGGTGCACTGCCAAACAGAGCCTCAATGTAGGTTGACAATCCGCATAGGTGCTACCAAATGGCCAATCACAGCACTTATTTGGCACCCCAAGAACATTTTTCATATTTGTGTTGCTCCCCAACTGCTTTTACTTTTTAATGTTGCTCCCGGGTTCAAAAGGTTGGGGATCCCTGATGTAGAGAAACTCTTTCTGCTCCATTCTGAGTATGCATATTGCACTCGAATATCTTGGGGAATGTTTTGGGCCTCAGGAGCATATGGTCCTCTGCATGAATATACCTTAATCTGATTACATTCTTCTTAGTCTAACAATTCATAGAGATAAGACAAGACATAAATAAATTATGGGTTACACTTGATTGGTTGCCATATGCTCATACATATATGCATTCCACATAATAACTTACCCACAAAGTGCAAGGGGAACTGCAATTATGGCTTATAATTAATAAGCACTTCAAGCAGTACCACCAGGTTATCTCACTAGC
Source organism: Xenopus petersii (assembly GCA_038501925.1). NCBI lineage: Eukaryota > Metazoa > Chordata > Amphibia > Anura > Pipidae > Xenopus > Xenopus petersii. The sequence goes on along the minus strand of CM076686.1, from coordinate 9,729,479 downwards.
CCCTCACCAGCCCTGACCTCCATCTGTTTCTGCCCTTCAGGCAGTGTAAGGGGTGGGGTAGCAATGATCACTAGTATGATGGGATTATGGGTGTACTGGGCCCTCTAGAAAATCCATAAACAACTCTCAACCCTTCTCACACACCATTCCCAGACTATATTATACCTGTTTTCTCCAAGGGCAAGTCCTGAGTGAGATAAGGTGGAAGAATGCACTACTGTAGGAAAAGAAGATGGTGCTTTTCAGGTACAATAAAAACAACGATTCAAGGTGAAGGAATTAGGATTGCTGGCAATGGGACAGAGAAAGAACAAGAACAGACAAAACTCAGGAGGACCTACCAGGAAGTTGGGGCAACAAATCATGAGCATATGTGTGAAAAAAGGAAAGTGCTCTGGGTTACACTAAATTCAACAGAGAGATTGCATCTTTATTTCTCGGCCCTTGTAACTAGTGTGGAGACTGCATAACACATAGTTGTGAGACTGTAGGGTTATGCCCAGTGAGATGTATAACTAGACTATACAAGAGTCCATCATGGGGACAAACAGAATAAGGAATAGAAAATAACATACTGTATAAAAGGGATGGAAATCAAAAAGGAGGATATTTGGGGAGAAGATAAGGTAAAAGAAGTAAGATACAAAATGGGGCGATAAAGATGAAAGGGGTAGGATGGAAGGGAGAGGTTGAAATGGAGACAGTGTGGGCTTCATGTTTAAACATGTCCAATGTGTGTGTTCCTGTCCTTGTCAGCCATGTAAGAGGCACCTTGTTTGCACTGTAAACATATCCTTGTATACCCAGGAGAAAGGTCAAACCTGCAGCTATAACATACAAAATCAATTTCCTATGACATTGACAGTATATTTAACATTTACCGTTTGTTGTATTGAAAACTCCCATTAGAAAGTTCAGCCTGTGCCTTTGCCACACCTCATGTGCCTGAGCGTATTTGGTCTGCATGTCCAAGTGCTCGGAGAGTGGGTTCAATGAGGCAGAGTAGTACTGAGCACGACGTATGTCACTGTTGTACCTTCCATACTGCACTCCATCCATGTACACAATAATGGAATACTGGGAAAGCCCAGGGATCGGAGCTGATGCCAATGTGATATGATAGTATAGAGTGTGACTTCCTAGGAGACCAAAAATATGAGCGTTAAGGTTTTACTGTATTTTATACATTTGTAGTTTATTGGTTAATGGTTGCCCTGCCACTCCACCATCTGCTGTTAATTAAGCTATGCCATTGCATCTATTAATTCTGATTTAAGCACCAAGAACAGCCCTATGGGGACAGGAATCCTTCTTTTAACACCTGCGTCTGCACCTGGCACCTGCACCAATTTTTGTGGGCGCTAAGACAAATTTTGTGACAGTTCAGACATGGCCCTGGAATTACAGGCTGTACATTATGCACTAATTGTACTATACAGAATAATCAAAGCAGATTACATGTATTTTTCCTCATTGTTCTTTGCCCACTCTTAATAAGTGGCACTTAAGGATTTTATGAATTATATACATTTTTGTATTGAAATATCTACCTGTATTTGCTCTGTATTTTAGCAAATATTGCACCCCAGCTTAGGTTAATGACCAATTTAAAGGATAAGGAAAGGGTAAATACAATAAGGAGTGCAGGGCTAACAATGGCGTAATTTAGCTGAAGTTTGCATCCATTTAAAAGATCCTTTGCCGATTATTTCAAAAGTCCACCAAACAACTCCAAATTAATTGTAGGAGGTCCTCCATAGGCTAAAACATCAATTCAGATGGTTTTAGAAGGCAAATAGTCGAATTCAAATTCTTAAAGGGACAGTATATGATAAATTTTGAAATTAGAATTTCGATTTTTTTTTTTTTTAACTTAAATCGAATTTGGACTATTCCCTAGTTGTATTACACTATTCAAAAATTAGAATTTTCAATTCGATCCTCGAAAAATCTACCTCTTAAGGTATGCAAATAAATGGTTCAATAAAGCATATAATTAGAGAGTGATTAAAACATATAATTTAGTATATACCAAACACAGTGTCCAAAAAAAAACTCAGCACTCAAGCTTCTGGGGCAGACAAGTTAGTGTTTGGGAAAATACCCCAACATTTCGGGCACCAAGTCCTTCATTAAGGGGATGAGTTTCTGCTGAACCACTGATTTGGGCCGATAGGCTATGCCCTGGCTGAATCGCTGCATTTACAGACGCAAAGCAAACAATAAGCAATTGGTTTTGCTCCAAGGAAAGGCACCCCAAGCATTGTAAGCTGAGTGGGAACTAATACTTATGTAAATGCACAAGATGATCATGGTGCTTAACAAGGTTAAGAATACGGCAATACAGGTGGTTATTAATGGCATTACAGTGGGTAATGAGGTGAAATATATTTTGCATTTTAAGGTGGACTATTCACCCAGACATAAAAAGCTGTATAATAAAAGTCCTTTTCAAAATAAACATGAAATCCATATTCTTTTTTTATTAAAGCATTCATAGGTGTTGTAGCTGTCAATCAAATATTGCCTGCCCCTCCTCTACGTCTCAGCATAGAGGCGGGGCAGACAGTTACTTTCACTTTCCATTCAGCACTTCCTAGATGTCACTGCTCTCCCCACATTCCCCCGTTCTCTTCATTGTTTAATTGTGTAGCCAGTACATGGGGATGGACATCAGGTCCCCCATTCTGGTGCACAAACAAGATTCTGAGATGATACAAGGCTTGTCTTAATAACAGTGTGCGCAAAATGGTCTCCTGCCTGTTTGCTATAATTATTAATTCCCAGATCAATGGAAACAAGATTCAAATAATGTATCTAGTGTAATTAAAGCTTATTTTGCTTGATTAGCGTTATAAAATAGGATTTGGAATATTTTTTTTGTGTGACAGGTCCCCTTTAAGGGGTATGGAATGAGAAGAAGAAGATCTTTGGCCTGATTAAGAACTCTGATGGACACCAGGTACCAGAAAGTAAACACTTTTATTTGGCAAGGCGCTAAGACTGAAGACAGTTCCTATAGTTATCTTTTTGAAGCTCCAGTTAACAGAAAAGAGGCCATGAGGGTGGCTAGCAAGAGAGACTGTAGATGAGGAGAATAGTGGAGTAGAGGCCCTGGTGAATGTTTCACCAGTTGGGGAAATTCAATGACTATTGACTACATGTATCTTAGGTCTTTTGTGTCTGATGAGCTGCCAGTTGCAAAAGCAGTTAAATGACAGTTGGCACTAATGGTGTGCAATTTAGCAAGTGCTAATTTTTGCTGGATTTAAGCATTCATTAAAAAATGCAAGACCTGAATCTATAAATGCAGTGAAGTTCCACTTATCCCGTTCCAGGAGCTATGAAATTGCATACCTTTCTAGTTTCACTAGGACTGATCATATGTCGCCCTAAAATAACACCCCAAACTAATAACACTGTTTTGCAGGCTTGTAAAGTTTTATATTGTTAGTTGGGGTTTTTATTTGTTGTTGTTTGTAGCTGTTCTTTATGGCTCCTGGAACTGATTAATTGGAAGCTTTAATTCATTTATAGATCCAGGCTTTGTATATTTTTACTTTACTGAATGTAGGGTTGTCGCCGGTCCCGTTTTCACCCAGAGCTGTTATCTGAAACCTGCAGAAATATCTGAATTATGAGCAGATCATCTCCCATTGATTCCAAATGATTCCAATTTTTAAACATGATTTCTTTTTCCTAAGTAATAATAAAACAGTAGCTTGTACTTGATGGGAACTAGGCTGCATGAATCTATATTGGTGCCAAAACAATCCCTTTGGCTTTATTTCATGTTTAAATGGTAACCTTATTATTCATACCTCCCAATAAAAAGAGGGACAAAAAGTTGGCGTGCGAAGCGCAGCGAATTTTTTTGACCACACACATTTTTGTGGCCACACCCCCTAATTACATGTTCATTTTACAAAATTTGCCAAGTTATGAAAGTTTGAACATATTTCTGTGTTTTTTTTTTTGCAGTTATTACAGTTTTGCTAATGAAGGTGAATTGCCCTTTAAGCTGTGAGTCTAACTTCTCCCAAGAGACCTGTTATCTTATATTCTTACAATTACTTATTTGCTCATCTCAAAATTGTTACAAAAGTATCTTATCTGCAGCTGTGGCTGTTCTGGGCTCTCTGACAAAAGCTAATTAAGGTACAAACATTGTTTCTTTTTCTGGCTGTTTAGTGCAGAGATATCGAGAGTTTCCAGTACGAACGAGGGAGCTGTCAAAAGAGGGACTGTCCGTTTGAAGACGGGACAGTTGGGAGGTATGTAATATTGATCCAAATTACAGAAAGTTCATTTATCAGAAAAAACCCAGCTCCCGAGCATTCCAGATAATAGATCCTATAACTGTTATTCATTAGTCTTTAAGAACCATGTGATTTTTGTTCATTCTGATTCCTTCTAATTAGTTCACTGGCATGCTGTATATTAGCTTATTCCTTGTTAGAAAACAACGGATAATACTTACGACAATATACTGCTGAGATATCGAGGCTGAATAACAGAAATAAAATCCACGTCATTCTTACTCGTCCTTGCTTTCACTTTCATTTGCAATGAAATCCGTTATTTTGCAGTGATTGGACAGAGATGAAAAGAAGGGAAAGCACACAGGAGGCGGGCCTGCTGCTCTGTCTATATTGTGGGTGTTACAGTATGCACAAAAAGTGCTGCTACCGAGAACGAGACTAACTTAACCCTTTGTGTAACTGACAGGCTGCACCTACTAAAGAATCTTTATCCTATGGCTCTGAAGCAAAAACAGGGACCTCTTTCTATTTAATGTGGGTCTCCATGATTCCTTGGAAGGGAATAAACCACAAAAATGATCTGACATAAACCTACTCATGATTGTCCTTTTGCAGTTTACATAAATTCTCAGTTTCTAGTGGTTTTTGAGGTATGAGCAATTTTAGACCTTTTAACTGCGAATACCAGAGTGTCAGCTACTCTAACTATCTATGCACTGTCTATGAACTTCCTGTATTTATTTAATCCTAGGGTTGCTGGCTATTATTTGATCTGAAAGTCTGGTATTAGCAGTCTAAAACTGAAAATATTTCAGAAAAAAATTGTGTTTACATGTATGCCAGTTTTTACTAAAATCCGAATATATCTCACATTTTATTTTACAAACAAACACGATTAAACTTCTATGCTCGACTTGACCTTATTAATTAACAAGATCCATTTTTTGGGCTTCTTTCCCGAATCACACAATTTTTTCAAGTTGCATTTTTGAGCTAAACCCAGCGCAGACCATGATAAATTTAAATTGAGATCTCCAATGACGCATATAGGACCTTTACAGGGTTGAGATGGGTGATTTTCAGGTTAGGGCTTTTAGCTGCATCTGGGAATAATAAATTATACCTCCCAACATTTTGGAAATAAAAAGAGGGACAAAAAAGTTGTTGCACGTATCGTGGCAAATGTTTAACCACACCCATTTTTGTGACCACACCCCCTAATTACCATGTTAATTTTACAATATTTGGCAGGTTCTGAAAGTTTGAACATTTTTCTGTGTTTTTTTCAGTTATTACAGTTTTACTAATGAAGGTGAATTGCCCTTTAAGCTGTGAGTCTAACTTCTCCCAAGGGATTTGTTATCTTATATTGTTACAATTACTTATTTGCCTAGCTCGCAATTGTTACAAAAGTAACTTATCTGCTGCTGTGGCTGTTCTGGGCTCTCTGCAAAAAGCCAATTAAGTTAGAAACATTGTTTCTTTTTCTGCCTGTTCGGTGCAGAGAAAATCGGGACTTTCCAGTACAAATGAGGGACTGTGGGTTGATCTGTCAAAAGAGGGACAGTCCCTCTAAAAACGGACAGTTGGGAGGTATGAATAAATGAAAAAAAAATTAAGTTTTTGCCCCAAAAAGCCCAACCAGATAAATTTGAGATTTATTAAATAACCCCATTAGTGTGATTGTTTATCATTTTTAAGGGTCAATTTGCAAAGGTGTGGGCAAACAGCATGATTTTTTACCCACAAGTTATTAAGTTATTACCCTTATTCACTGATAAATCCTTGATTTAATCACATGTCACATGTGTGTTATTTTGTAAACTCACACTGGTTAGAACTTCAGACTTTTATTCAGAGTAGTGATAGTACACATCAGTGGAGCCTCATGGCTGTATCTCTGTTCCTGAACCAACAAGAGTCGTCAAGGTAAGACTACATAAACACTTATTATTATCGACTGAAGCCATCTAGTGGCTGGAGGTAAACACACCACATCTTCCCCTTTCAGCCTGTGAAAATAAGAAAGTTGAAAAGAAAGAAATACTGTAAAATTAACAATTATAACATGCATACATTTTTTTTTTTTTTTAAAGTGAACTGAAAGTCTCAAAGAGTCTAAAATGAGAACTTTAGCATTGTTCAATTAAACGCAATGGTTTGCGAATAACTCGTCCAGATGAAGTTACTTCGTGGCTGTCTTGCTCTGGTGTTGTACCTGTTGTGCTATCATTGGTTTGAATGACCTGGGTAGAAGGTACTTGTTCCTCTGGAACTTGTAAAAGATGTCTGCGATTCCTACGCAGGGTCTGCCCTGTATCTGTACGAACCACATATGACCTTGGGCTCAGTCTGTGAATAACATTGGCGGGCACTTCCCAAGATTTGGAACTTTGAATGCGAACTCTACTATTGTCACTCAAAGGTGGAAGTTCTCTGGAATGTTTGGCATGAACTTCATTTCTTTTTGTTCTAAGATTAAGCTTTTTGTACACCACTGTTTCATCTTGGTATGGTGGCCATGGTTGAGTGGTTGGAACTCTAGTAACAATCTGACGCCCAAACAGAAGTTCTGCTGGAGATTTTCCACAACTTTGTGGAGCTGTACGGTAACCCATTAATGCTAAACAGGGGTCTTCCTTTGATTCCCATGCTTTTTTGAGTATAGTTTTAAGTATGCGTACTCCTGCTTCTGCCAATCCATTTCCCTCTGGATGCTCTGGACTTGATGTCTGATGTATGAATTCATATGTTAACGCAAAATTCTTGAATACTCTACAGGCAAACTGAGGGCCGTTATCAGTGACAACAACTCTAGGTATGCCATGTCTAGCTAGAATTGACTTGGCATGCTTGACTACCTCTTCAGCTTGCAAATCATGCAGCTTTGCCAATTCAGGATAGTTTGAGAAGTAGTCCATAACTGCTAGATAGTGTTGTCCCCTAAAAGTGAAAATATCCATACCGATTTTCTCCCAAGGAGAGATGGGATAGTCTATATCAAGGTACGGTTCCTTTGGTTGTTTATTATGATACTTTTGGCAAGCTTGACACCGACTGATAAATTGCTCAATATCTTCATTCATGGTTGGCCAGTAAAGGCATGTGCGTGCTCTCCTTTTAACTTTCTCTATTCCTACATGTCCTTCATGAAGCCTTGATAAAATCAATTTGATCATTGAGGAGGGAATAACAATTCTAGAGCCTCGGAGTAGAACACCATCTACTTCAGAGAATTCATGAAGATATTGTAGGTATGCAACAGGAGCACCTGAGGCTGCATTATTGTTCTCAATAGCATGTTTGACTTTCATCAATATATTATCTTGTTGTGTAGCCTTGGCTATTTGAAACCATAGGGCATGACTAACTCTGGAAGTTGTCTTAACTAAGTTCACATGTGCAGAAATATCATCAGTGAAGGTATTTGTTGAAGTGTTCCCAGGCAAATATGCACGTGATAGTGTGTCTGCTACAACCAAGTTCTTACCTGGCTTATAATGCAAAACAAAGTTGTATCTCTGAAGCCGTAGTAATAACCTCTGAATTCTAGGTGGGGCTTCACCTATGCCCTTTTGCACTATAGTAATAAGGGGCTTGTGATCAGTCTCTGCTTGAAACTCACGACCATACAAATATTCATGAAATTTTTCGCAACCAAATACAAGTGCAAGTGTTTCCTTTTCTATTTGTGCATACAAAACTTCTGTTGAATTCAGTGCTCTGGATGCATAAGCCACTGGCAGCCAAGAGTCATTCGCTTTTTGAAGAAGAACTGCTCCAAGGCCTTTCTGCGATGCATCAGTAGACAATTTACTTGGCAAGGAAGGATCAAAATACTGTAGTACTGGGTTTGTTGTTAAGGATTTTTTTATGTCTTCCAACTCAGAATTGTGATATTCATTCCATTCCCAGACAGTATTTATTTTCAGTAAGTCTCTTATGCATTGTGTTTTATGTGCCAAATCGGGTATAAATTTTCCCACAAAGTTTATCATTCCCATTAAGCGCTGAAGGTCTTTCTTACATTGTGGAACAGGCATATCTTTGATTGCGGCTATTTTATCTTCATCTGGACAAAGACCCAAGTCAGTAAAATATTCCCCTAGGTATTTTATAGAGGACTGGCAAAAATTGCATTTCTTTCTATTAAGCTTTAAATTGTTCTGAGTTGCTCTTTCAAGTACTTGTTCCAATCTATCATCATGCTCCTGTACATCTTTACCCCACACAAGGATATCATCCATATACACTGCAGTTCCAGGTATACCGTCCATCATTTGGCGAATAGCACGGTGAAACACTTCTGGTGCTGAACTAAGTCCAAATGGCAATCGCTGAAAACAGTATCGGCCAAAAGGTGTATTGAATGTACATAACTTCTGTCTCTCTTCATCCAAGGGTATCTGCCAAAATCCATTAGACGCATCCAGTGTGGAGAAAATTTTAGCTCCAGACATTTCTCCCACCATTTCTGTTCTAGTGGGCAAGGGAAAATGCTCTCTTTTAATGCACTTATTCAGGTCTTTAGGATCTAAACAGATACGAAGTCTCCCATCTTTCTCTTGAACAATTACCATAGAATTGACCCATTCTGTGGGATCTTCTATTTTCTTTATAATACCATTTGTTTCCATGCTTTGCAGCTCTGTTTTAAGTTTTTGTGTTAGAGCCACTGGTACTTTGCGCCTTGCATGCACTACAGGCTGTGCACCATGCATCAGTTTTATAGTGTGGGTTATTGGCAGCTTTCCAAGTCCTTCAAAAACATTTTTATATTTTGTGAGCATCAGTTGTAAGTTATTTTTTCCACTTCCAGAAGTTATAACTGCATTTATTTCTTCCACTCGTGTAATTAAATGTAATTTCTCATATGTAATCAAGCCTATTAAGGAATGATGGGGATCTGGAACAACCACCATGGTTGCGGAATACAGGTGACCTTTAAATTGAATACTCACATTGCACTGTCCCAGATTTGGAATGACTTTACCACCATAAGCTCTTAAGCACAGTTTAGTTTCTTGCAGAAATGGCTTAGGTTGGAGCATATTATATGAAGATTCTGACAGAATGTCCACTTCAGCACCTGTATCTACTTTGTAGGGAATATCGGTCCCATTGGTGGACAATGTAATGTACCATTCTGTTCTGCGTGCAGTAGTTGCATGTATGCTGCCTATGTGGAAGTCTTCATCACTGTCTGTGCCAGTTTGTACTGCATGTATTTGTGTGGTTGATCTACACATTTTCTGAAAGTGATTTGCTCTGCCACAACTGTTACAAGTTTTTCCATATGCAGGGCATTGCATGTATGCATGTGACTGTCCACAAAGCTGACAATTGGAGCTTGTAAATGCATGAGCTTTCTTGTTTTTAAAGCCAGAAAAGTTAGAGGTTTTCTGCACCCTGCCTTTGTAGTGGCCTTTCAGTGGGGGCTGCTTGGATGACACCTCCATAACACAGCAGCTTTCTCTGGGCTGTTCTATTTGCTTGAGCTGTGCTTGTGTGATTTCAGAGGCTTTACAGATTTGTATAGCATGGTCTAAAGTGAGATCTGTCTTTGTGAGCAATTTCTCTTTCACTTTCATGTTATGTATACCCATAACTAATTGATCTTTAATCAGAGATTCAGTCAGTGCACCAAATTCACAGGAGTGACTCTTTAACCTGAGGTCTGTCACATATTCATCAATTGTTTCATGTTCTTTCTGCAATCTAGAACTGAACACATGTCTCTCATAAGTGATGTTTTTTCTTGGAACACAGTAGTTCTCAAATTTTTTAAGCACTGCATTAAAATTGTCCTTCTCTGCCTCTGCAAACTGAAAAGTATTATATACATCAATGGCTTCCTGCCCTGCTACTGTAAGAAACAGTGCAATTTTCTGTACATCCTCTTCTTCATGTGCCTTAATTGCTCTCTGATATAATAGAAATCTTTGTTTAAATCTGGACCAGTTCTGCTCTAAGTTACCTTGCATGCTCAGTTCAGGAGGCTGTTTCAGGAGATCCATGCTGACACTGTAATGACTGGAGCTGTAGCTTGTTCACAAGTGCACTTCTGACACCATGTGTTATTTTGTAAACTCACACTGGTTAGAACTTCAGACTTTTATTCAGAGTAGTGATAGTACACATCAGTGGAGCCTCATGGCTGTATCTCTGTTCCTGAACCAACAAGAGTCGTCAAGGTAAGACTACATAAACACTTATTATTATCGACTGAAGCCATCTAGTGGCTGGAGGTAAACACACCACAACATGTACCATCATAGGAAGAATGTATGAAAGGTTGAGAGCAGAGTTTCTCCAGCAGGCACATGTGGAATATGTATTTGCTTCTATAGTAAATGAACAAGGTGGGGAGGGTTATGCAACGCTTGCTTGCTTTACTCAAGAATTGAGTTACTATAAAAAGAAAGAGAGACAAGTCATGGCAAAAGTATTTAGCAAGTTATTAACTTACACACACAAATATTCTTATCCTTTAATTATATTGAGCTAACATACTCCACAGCACCTTGGAGAGAATATACGTACGTCAATCCCATCAGTCCCTCTCCCAGTGGAGCTTACAATCTATAGCTGAGGCTAATTTGCAGCTGGTTCACACATTTTGGGGAGGATTCTATACAGCAGATCCGCAGACCTGCCCTGCCTGGAATCTCCTTTCTTTATAGATACACCAGTGCTTGCACAGTTACTCAAATCTAGAAAAGAAGCTAACAGATGTCTGTACATTTTAATACAGTTCCTACTTTCGGCAGTAGAGTAGGTGGCTGCAGCCCTTAAAGGAAAACTATACCCCCCAAACAATGTAGGTCTCTATAAAAAGATATCACATAAAACAGCTCATATGTAAAACCCTGCTTCATGTAAATAAACCATTATCATAATAATATACTTTTCTAGTAGTATGTGCCATTGGGTAATCATAAATAGAAAATTGCCAGTCCCCTGGGATCGTATGATTCACAGTGCACACAAACAAACTATACTTGTTAGGTCACATGAGCCAATTAACAGACAGAGTTGTGTCTTTTGCTTCCACACTTCTTCCTGTTACAGTTAGAGCTGCAGTATTTCTGGTCAGGTGATCTCTGAGGCAGCACAGATAGAGTCACGAAATGGTGGTTCAAGGCAAGAGATGTAAAAGGGCAATATTTATGTAAATATATAGACCAGTTGGGTAAGATTCGTTAATATGCCACTTAATATGATGTAAACTATCTGTTGCTTAAGTGTTCATTTTGGGGGTATAGTTTTCATTTAAGGTTAGGTCACGATCAAGGCGTTCCTCCAATAAACATCAAGAAGGAAAAAGGAACAATGTGGTAGAATGAATACTGTATAAAGGGCATGATACAGAGGAAGAACATGTAAAGCTGTGAAAGCAAAGCTGGTCCCTCCCGAAGGCCCGGATTTTTGGAAAGGCCACCTAAGGCCGGGCCAAGGGCAGCAGGATTTTGGGGGGGCGGCATGCTGCCCAACTACACCCACATTGGTTCAAAAACACCGGGGATGTGCTGGAGACAATCATTTTTTTAATTTCCTGTGCACCAATCCCCATTGCTTCTTTCCAGATGATGAAAATTTGCACAAATAAAGGGGAGGGGACAGGGATGACGAACGGCAGTGGGCATGGGGGCCCCCACTATGTAAATCCGGCCCTGGCCCTCCCGTAACTGGAACCACTGATTTCAGTGCAAACCATAAATCTAAAATTGCAGCTTAAGCACAAAAAACCTGCCATTATACCATTACACGGTGATTGTCTAGGTCACATCATGTTTATAGGATAGGTGTAATGAGATATGGATAATCTGTGAGCTTCCCTGAAATCACCCCATCAACAACCATCACAACTGTAGAGGGTTTATTTACAAATTTACAAATTTGCAAATTCAATGGGGCAAATTTACTTACCTTCGAAGTTGCACCAGTGTTGGCTTCGCTGCACTTCGCCAGGCGAAGTTTCGCCAGGGCTCCGCTAATTCACTAAAATCTGAAGTTGCGCTCAGGGAGGCAAAAGGTATCGAATTTGCGCTACCGTTAATTCGTCAAGCAAAGCGAAGTTACGCTAGCGATGCCTAATTTGCATACGGCACCAAGTTAAAGTACAATGGACGTATATGTAGCAGCAAATACATTAAACTACACAAGGCTGGGAAAGCTTCATAATATAAAATAGAGGTGTTATATTGCCCTACACATGTGCCCACTGTATAGTTTAGTTGCCATATGTTAGGAAATGTAGGGGGGAAGGAGGGTACCCCCAAAAAAATGTACGATCTTTTTCATCTATAACCCTTAAAAAAGGAAAAGACGCCATTGTTTTTTGGGACTTAAAAAATATTTCAACTTTTTTTGAAGCAATCCCTATCTACTCTATTGTACTTCGCCTGGTCTGAGTTAGTGAATTAGCGTAGTTACGTCCCTTTGCCATAGTGCAACTTCGTCTGGCGTAAGGGTGTGAAGTAGCGCTAGAGTAGGTCCACTTTGCTAGCGAATTTACGCCAGCCCCCTTTAGTAAATCGCGAAGTAAAAAAATGACGTCACGCTGGCGAATTTTCACTAGCGTTAGCCACTTCACCCTGCAATTTCAGATGCAATTTACTGTTTCTTACCACACTGTAGTGTTGTTCTTTCCCATAATTCCAGTGTAATTGGCACAATTATGCTTACTGCCCAACATGGGCACAATTGCCTGTTTTGTATTAAAAATGTAAATTAAGTTGCACTAATAATTTTCAAGGCAAGGACTGTGTCATTACAGAAGCTTGGGGTCAAAATGGCATTGTGTGATTGATTTAGCCTGCCCCAGAAACGCTGGAATTACCAACAACTTAAAGGAGAAGGAAAGGTTAAAACTAAGTGAGCTTTATCAGAAAGGTCTATATAAATACACCAGTAAACCCTCAAAGTAATGCTGCTCTGAGTCCTCTGTCAAAAGAAACACCACATTTCTTTCCTTCTATTGTGTACTCATGGGCTTCTGTATCAGACTTCCTGTTTTCAGATTCGACCTCCTTGCCCCGGGCGTGAGCATGCTCAGTTTGCTCCTCTCTCCCCTCCCTTCTGTAATCTGAGCCCTGAGCTATAAGTGAGCAGGGAGAGACTCAGGCAGGAAGTGATATCACACCAAGCTAATATGGCAGCTGCTATCCTAAACAAACAGAGAGCTTTGAGCTAACTTTTAGTATGAGGTAGGGAGTATTATTCTGACAGTTTGTAATTGGTTTTAATTTGGTTTGTAAGTTATTTTATCTTTATTCAGCAGTTCTCTAGTTTGCAATTTCAGCAATCTGGTTGCTAGGGTAATTTGTACCCTAGCAACCAGATTGCTGAAATTGCAAACTAGAGACCTGCTGAATAATGGATGCACTGATTTGAATAAGAGACTGGAAAGTAAATAGGAGAGGCCTAAATAGACAGATGAGTAATATAAAGTAGCAATAACAATAATTGTGTAGCCTTATAAAGCATTTGTTCTTTTTTTTAGATGGGATCAGTGACCCTATTTTCTGTGACACATGCTTGATAAGAAACAGGAGTTATGGGATGCCCTTATCTAATTTTGCAGTTTATATACTTATGCAGAGTCATGCACATCTAAGCCAAATGTACAGAACAATTACCTTAATATTCTTCTCCATTATTTACAGTATATTCAGCATCTGTATCTCCTACACGCTACTTCCTGTTTGTTAATTATTCCAAATGCATTGCAATTCCTTAAGTATGAATGTTTGAGTAAGCTCCATCTGATCTACTGTTTTAACAACCTAGGATGTCTCATGGAACCTCTATTATGTGATCCGCAGGGCTTTAATGTGCCGGTGTGTCTATTAATCTTTATTAAACATCTATATATATATATATATATATATATACTTAATAAAGGACCTTTAAGAACCAACACAATAGCAAAGAGACTAAACTAGAGATATAGCTATATTTATTGGCCATGCCTACTAGGCATCTTATATATCCCCTTTTATAACCAGTTATATGCCACACTTTAGCTCTGGAAATTACTTCAAGTCCTACCAACAACCAACACTTCCTGGATTCATATTATGCCAATAGGCCTAAAGACACTCACCAAGGTGACAACCAAGATATTCTCCAAACTGCTGTGATCCACATGGCAGGAGTAAGTGGCGCCCTCCTCTGGTGTTACCTCCACACTGACTCTGATCTGATAGGTGCCATCAGGGTTTGGCAGGATCTCTGCTGGATCTCTGCTGATTCCTCTGAGTAAATCTCATCTCTCCCATTCTTCACTTGTACATCTTGGGGGTAGAACCCATACACCCAGCAGTGCAGTTCTGTGGGACTGAACTGGGATGAAAAGCAAGAATATTAATTTCTATCTATCCATCCATCCACTATCTATCTATCTATCTATCTATCTATCTATCTATCTATCTATCTATCTATCTATCTATCAACAGCTTAAAGGAAAAGGAAAGGTTAAAACTAAGTCAGCCTTATCAGAAAGGTCCACCAGAGTCCTCTGTCAAAAGAAGCATCACATTTCTTTCCTTCTATTGTGTACTCATGGGCTTCTGTATCAGACTTCCTGTTTTCAGCTTAAACCTCATTGCCCCGGGTGTGAGCATGCTCAGTTTGCTCCTCTCTCCCCTCCCTTCTCTGCTGTAATCTGAGCCCTGAGCTATAAGTGAGCAGAGAGAGGCTCAGGCAGGAAGTGATATCACACCAAGCTAATATGGCAGCTGCTATCTATCTATCTATCTATCTATCTAGTTGGTGTATCTATATATTCAAATTAAGGTTTTCTTTTCTTATTTAAAACCTCAAAAAATGAAACGCAGTAAAATCACATGATTTCATTTTCATTCAGCATAACACATTTTCAATAAATCTAAATTTTTTAAAACTGAGTTGTTTATGCACTTTGAAAACTCAAATGTCAACATTTTTACTTGATGTAATGGTAAAACTTGAATATAAAATCCCCTGTCCTACTGAAAGAATAAAAACACATTGTATGTATGTAACAGCACCATCATTTATTTGTATACCCATAAATCTTTATTTACATAAAACTGATTGAAACAATCATGACAATAAATAAAAGACAGATACAGTTAGATGTGTTACATGTCAGAAGACCCAGAAAGAAGAATAAGTAGTTATAATCAAAATAGAAGAGATAAAATTCATGTAAAATATGTGTATTTGTTTTCCTAATTTAATTGAAAAATCCAAAAAAACTGAACCTTTCATTTCATGGGAGGGTAATGCATCTTTGCAAAGGCCCCCAATGAGATATCAGAAATGTGTCGGATGCATATTTGACCCTGCTCCTTGTATATGCGTGTAGATGAGATTAATTACTGACAAAAGTGGGTCCATTAAACAGTAAGATTATTATTATTATGTCTAGAACTGACTACAATTTGATCTTTACGTTGTCCAGCTGAGCAGCACATCTAAAATGGCTGACATGGCTAAACGTCTGCAATGATTAGCATCACAAAACCGAAACAATATGGTCATCTATTACACATCAAATCCAAGTAAAGGGATGTAATCAGATTTTCAGTCTTTGTCCTGTATGCTTGCACTCTGATGACTGCCAGGGTCTGAAAGAAAACAAAAAATTATTATTTTAAAAAAAGATAAAAGTTGTTACTTGGCACATGCAATCATAGTGAGGACATAATTGGTATTATGAAGAAACTGGAGATCTAATGGCATATGACATTAGTGTAGGCCAATAGATAATCAATTTGAAAACGTAGGGTTTTACCGCATCACTGGCAGCAGTCATACCAAATCTATAAAACACTGTATGGTAAACTGCCTTTAGTATCTGTCGCAATATCCCTCTATACCCTATTATATTATACATTTATTCTGAATTCATATAGCTGAATTAGCAGTAGCTTTTATGAACACCAAGGCAGCCATCATTTTAGGGAATATCTCTAGTTAGGTAAAGATTAGACCAATACAGTTGAGCTGCTATGAGGAATACTATTTATGGTTCTGTTCTCTTGATCTTGACCCCGTTGTAATAAGACAATGGATTATGACACAAGAGTGGCATTAAAGTTCATAAGGATTTTGAGGTCAGTTAGTCTATAGAGACAACGGAGGTTTAAGCAAACTAAATAGTAATAAAAATGTAAAGGTGATGGGGGGTTGACCCTCCCTTGCACACAGATCAAAAGCCACACAGTAGATTGAACCAGAGCAGGGCCGGGCCGCGCCGCACAGGCAAGGCGGCGGATGCGGTGCCGGCTTAGCCCAAGTGCACATGCGCAAGGTGGCGCTCACGTGCGCAAGAAAAGTTTTTACTTCTTTTGCGCTTCTGCGCATGCGCAAATTGGCGCGAATGTGCGCATGCGCAAATTGCCGAGATATACATTGGCGCACATGCGCAAGAAGCCATAAATACTACAAAGAGTCGGGCACCGGACTGGGGGTAGGCGACAGAGGAGGTACGTGCCTGGCGCCCCACCGGCTTTGTGCCCTAGGCACGTGCCTACTCTGCTTACCCCTAGTTCCGGCCCTGAACCAGAGGGCTGAAGCCAAATTAATGTGACAGACAAATTAATGTCCATTAATTAATTAACATGTCCATTGGAGTAGCCAATGGAGTTTAGCTATGTTTTCTTTTGAGCAATAATACCACATGGCACAGTTAATGGAAACACGTTTCTAAATGTGTTACTTAATAATATCACAGATAGTTGAGGATCCAACCAGAAATCATGCTTTATATGATCACCCCCTGGCCTGGCTTGTACAATTCACTGTTCTAACAAACAAACCAATGTAACACACACATGCTAGGCTACATCAACCAATGAATGGACAAAGACCTGTCATTTACTCCCACATTTCTTCCTGTTAAAAGTTAGAGTAGCATTATTCATGGTCAGGTGATCTCTGCATCACGCAGACCATGGGGTATGGGGTGGAAAAAGTCAATATTAAATGACATGTATAAGGCATGGTAAGGGCACTTAACTGTTTATTCATTCCAAAGATATAGTTTTCCTTTAGGAAAGAAATGTAAAAACATTAAGCACCACCCCTTAGCGGCTTAACTCATAAGTAAGGAAGTTGATAGGAAGAATACAACATTTAAAAAATAAAAAATGAGAGGTGCGGAGACGTCTTTTAAATAATACAATTGCTAGAACAAGCTGGAATAAAAAAAAAATCCACAAAAAAAAAAAAAAATGAGGAAATGATTCACAAGCAGTCCAAAATTCTCTTACATTTGTAAATATATCTACCAGTTGTAAAAAGGTGCAGGTTGCAAGTGTGGCTCCTTTAAAAGCTATAAATAATTTGGTTATAAAGGACATTGAAGAAGAAAATGTACTTAATCTGTTCTTTTTTTTTTCAATATATGCAATAGAGGAATCAGAATACGGATAGAAGCACAGATGGCTCTGCTGCATTAAGACAATGGTTGATGGATAATTTCATACTTAAAATGTTTGCACAAGGTTAATGTTAACATTTGAATAAGGTACCATGGCCAGATGGAATACACCCTGTAGTACGTTATAGAGGTTAGTTATTTTTAGCTGGGCCACTTTTTTTCATTCTCATTGTACACATGGATTGGAGGAAAGCCAATGTAATTCCATTACGTAATTATTATGGAAAATATTAATAAATGTTATGTTCTGAAGAATGGCGGGGGTATGGCTTAGTAAAAAAAGGTAAAACATTGGATAGTGGGGTTGCAGTAAACTGGGTCTACTTGGATTTTACAAAGCATTTAATATAGAGCCTCATAGATATTTGCTATCTAAAAGAATTTCTGTCGCTCTTTAGTTGAAGGCACACAGAGCGTTGGCTCCACAGGCTGAGAGAAGTGAATCTGCTCTCTTCCCCATCTCTGTTGATCTGCAACGAAAAGTAGAGTTTCTGCTTTAGTGCAGGCACTCAGAGTAGAACAGAGGTTGACTCAGACAATGCAAAAGCAGGCATTTTTGGGCCAACCTCTGTTCCAAATTCCTGAATGCGATGGAACTGCCGTGGCCCAATGGAAACTGACTACAGAATTAGGTACAGAGGGTGGTCATCAATTGTACACTCTCTACTTGGAGTAAGGTTCTTAGTGGGATCTCACGTGGTTATGTGTTAGGCCCACTTTTATTTAATTTGTTCAGTAGTGAATAAGGGGAGTGTATTTTAAGTAATGTATCAGTGTTTGCAGATGACACAAAACTATACAGCCCTATTATTTCCATTTAGAATCAGAAATTCCTGCAGGGTGATCTGGACAAGCTGGGTGGCTAAATCTCAAATGCAATTCAATGATAATAAATTAAGTCTTGTACCCGTAATGAGACTAAATTAGACGAATCCTCAGTGGAGAGGACCTGGGGATATTTGTGGGTAATAAACTTGGCTGTAGCAAGCAATGCAAGTCAGCAGCAGGCAGCCCCTGCAAGTTATTGATCTACAGTATATTAGAACTTGTATAGATTTGAGGAAGAGATGGTCAATCAGGTCAGGATGAACTAACAGTTTAATATACAAGTGAAAACGAATACCTTTTGTCATTCTCTTTATGTATACACATACTCCAAGGATAATCAGGAGGGGGAGCAATGTGGCACTGACAGGGATGAGGATATACAAATGATGTCTGTTGTTGGATTCTGTTTATTGGGAGTGGAAAAACAAGGCATTGGTGTAAAATATAGGACACTTCTAATCATTGGTAGTCATATAGTTAGCTTGTTTATATAGCTCAATGTGATTTTATTTCTAAAAAAAAAACAAGATAACAAAAAATGAACATCTAAACCACTTTATTCACAGTAAATTTTTTCAGTGTAAAAACACAAAAATGCACAATTGAAATCGATAATAAAAATCAGAATATTGTATATTAAAAATAGTACTTAAAATTATAATGCAAGTCTTAATTTCCTTTTATTTTACATTTTTTGTGTGTGTTTCTGATATTTGTATATATTTTTCTTCTGGTTTAAGCACCCAAAAGTTGCTGATGACCTAACTCTATATCCCTGAGGGACATGAGGTTGATCATGGTGACATGGATGAGGCCATTTGTCCAATCACAGGGCAGTTCTTTGCCACCAGTATTGATGGGGATAGCTTTTGTTGTGAAGACCCAATAGAGCAATTACTTCAGGAAAAGCAGCTCAATTGTACCTTAATAAACAGGGTACAGAGGTCAAATTGAAGTGGAGCATACTGAATGAGTGAAACAAAGGGGTGGGCTGTGCTATGCATGTGATATCATTCCACCGTGTTTTCGGCTGAAAATTCAAAATAAAAAGGATGCCAGGACCAGGGTTCAATGCTCCAAAATATACTGTAGATCCTTCTAGTTAGTGTTCCTGGGTGCTTCTAAATTCCTTATTGATTGTTTCCTAGACTTCTGACCCTCTGCTTTGTTCCTGACCATGTACCTGCCTCTGAAACCTTTCCTGAAAACGACAACGAACCTTCCTAACCCTTCTGCTACCACGTACTGAACTCTATATCTGGTGATTCCTCCTCAGTCTGAACTTCTTCTCTTCTAGAGCCATTAGGCCCTGACAAGTACAGGCCTTACATGCACTAAAGTATGAAAGGGCACGTAAGGCCCGAAACATGTTGTGTGCACTAGAACATTTACCTATATATTGAGACTCAATGATTTAATATATATGCTCCTGTTTAATCTGCATGCTTCTGTAAGGAGATTCCTATAGCTTGTTTATGTATAGTGCTAATATTATTCTTTACTATGTATACCAGCCATTTGTGCTTTATTCTTTTTTGTCATTATTACAAATAGTGAACCGATTTCTATAAAATGCTCAGAGATAGTTTAAGCCATTTTTCTGATATGTTTTAGATTTACTGTATATCTATATATATTAGGGAACAACCAGTGGATTCTCCAAACTGCTGTGATCCACATGGCAGGAGTAAGTGGCGCCCTCCTCTGGTGTTACCTCCACACTGACTCTGATCTGATAGGTGCCATCAGGGTTTGGCAGGATCTCTGCTGATTCCTCTGAGTAAATCTCATCTCTCTCATTCTTTATCCACTTCACTTCCACATCTCGGGGGTAGAACCCATACACCCAGCAGTACAGTTCTGTGAGACTGTTTGAATCTGAGCTTAAAATCTTCACATTGGGGTGAACTGGGTTGAAAAGTATTTAGTTATCTCTATACATATATGACTAGCTTGTCCACAATAAAAGCTTTACTTTTTTTTAGCTCATTATTCTCTAGCCTCTTTAGAAACAGGTAGTGATGGGCGGATTTATTCGCCAGGCGCAAATTCGCGGCGAATTTGTGCGATTCGCGCCCAGCGAATAAATTCGCGAAACGCCAGCGAAAATTCGCGGTAAAAATCCGGCGGCAAAAAAGGGCGCCGGCGCAAAAAACAGGCGCCGGCGTCGAGAAAACGGGCGCCGGCGTCAAAAACGGGCGCCGGCGTCAAAAACGAGATGCCGGCGCAGTTTCGCGAATTTTTCGCCGTTTCGCGAATTTCGCGCGAAATTCACAAATTTTTCGGCGAAGCGCAACGGCGCAAATTCGCCCATCACTAGAAACAGGTGGAAGATGATATAATCAATGAGGCACAGAAGGAGGACGGCTATAACCCTGATCAAAAGCAGCAGGGCCCACCAGGATTTCTCCCAGTATTCTAGTGCGCCAGTCCCACCCCAAGAAATATACTCCGCATTATGCATGAATGCCCGTAAATAAAAGAGTTAATAAATAGTGGTGGTAGAGAAATCATTTAGCAAATAGTCTCAGTTCCTTCCACGTACTCCATCCACGTAAATCCATAAGGGGTACTATAAATAATACAGCAGCCTATAAATATACACAATCCTCCCACCCAAAATACATCTTTCCTAGAAAATTGATAAATATTAATATGTTCCTACAATTTAATTTATACAACCTTTAATAATACTGTTCCAACAGACTCTCCTAGTGCTCTTTATTTTCCACATGGGCATTGTAGAGCATACATTGTGGATCTGAGTTATCAATATTCAAGCTAGTATTGGGCAAATCATTTAAAAAAATCACGTACCATAGCTGTGTTCTTTTTTAAATCAAGGTTTATTTATATGATCAGCTTAACATTCCAGGTGCTCTCTGCTTGGTAGATCAGGCTAAGTTTAGTGCTAGTATATATATAATACACAACATAATGTTTGTGAAGGTTCTCACTCATCCAGGTCATGGTATATCTGTAGAAATAAGTCAAATCAACTGGACTTGCTGTGTTTCACCAGTCATCTAACTGGCATTCTAAATTGAGAAAGACAGTTGAATGACTGGTGTAATGTCTTCAAGGAAAAACAGCATGTCCAGCTGATTTGACTTATTTATACAGATAATACACTGGGGCACATTTACTATTGCTCAAATATCGAGGGTTAATTAACCCTTGATATTCGACTATCAAAGTTAAACCCTTCGACTTCGAATATTGAAGTCAAAGGATTTACTGGTATTCTTTCGATTGAACGATTTTGAATATCGAAGTCAAAGGATTTACCGGTATTCTTTCGATTGAACGATTCCAAGGATTTTAATCCATTGATCGAATGAAATTCCTTCGATCAGAAATTTGCTAGAAAGCCTATGGGGACCTTCCCCATAGGCTAACATTGATACTCAGTTGGTTTTAGTAGCAGGTCGAAGTTTTTTTTTAAAGAGACAGTACTTCGACTATCGAATGGTCGAATAGTCGAACGATTTTTAGTTTGAATCGTTCGATTCCAAGTTGTAGTCGAAGGTCGAAGTTGCCTATTTAATGGTCGAAGTACCCACAAAAAACCTTTGAAATTCTATGTTTTTTTTATTCTAATCATTCACTCGAGCTTAGTAAATGTGCCCCACAATGTTCAAAGAAGGAAGCTATTAACACCGGGGGAGGTCATTTTTTTTAAATTTCCAACCTGGGAATTATTACCTGGCCACCAAACTGGTATTCGCTGGATGGTGGGCGGCCCCCTCCACTCAAAATGCAGCCACTAACTTAGAGGTTGAAATTGCCGGATCTTAGGCAAATAATTCAAAACCAATAAAGAAGAAATGCAGGACAGTTGAAAAGTTGCTTAGAATTAGCCATTCTATAGCATACTAAAAGTTAACTTAAAGCTGAACCACCCCTTTAACTTTATATGAATTATATATGAATTGACTAACGATGTCATAATGCCCCAACATCCTGGTCTTTGTTATCCAGCTTGTATTTACAGGTGGGTCATGTGATGTTTACACAGGTGCAGATGGTGATGTCACAATTGACTTATGATGTCATAATGCCCCAACATCCTGGTCTTTGTTGTCCAGCTTGTTTTTACAGGTGGGTCATGTGATGTTTACACAGGTGCAGATGGTTATGTCACAATTGACTTATGATGTCATAATGCCCCAACATCGTGGTTTTAGTTGTACAGCTTGATTTTCCAGGTGGTCATGTGATGTTTACACAGCTGCAGATGGTGATGTCATAATGTCCCAACATCTAGGTCTTGACTGTCCAGCTTGTTGACAGATCAGTTGGTGTTCAGTCGCAGTAGAGTTAACAGCTCTGCTGCTTTTGTCATCAACTATCTTAGTTTGTGCCAGTGTTATAACTGTGTACCAAACTTCATCAGATTTAAACTTTATTAGACTTTCATCACATTTCATCAAACTTCATCAGACTTAAACTTCATTAGATTTTCATCAAATTTCATCAAAAGAATTGACATTTAATCAAGTAAGTGCTCGGCTTTCTATGTACAGGGAAGTAGTGTGAGAGCCTATATTGTGGCCCGCACCTTAGTTCTACTTATAGGATTGCCATTTCCTCATTATAGCAGCCGCAAGGCAGTTCGGGGAGATTGTCGGCCCACAGAAGAGGCGATTAGTTGCCAGGCGACTAAATCTCCCCGAATCTGCCCGTGTGCCCCTGCCCTTAGAAGCACACCACTACTTACTACTATTTACAGGGGCAGTTGCTGTTACCGTTTCATTACTGACTTTAACTGGGAATAATATAATTGTATTGGGTTGTTTTATCTATGGAAAGTTCCTTTTGTTTCCAAATACAATTAGAGATAATGACCTATTAATCACTGTTTATGTTGCAGGAGTAGAACAATGTCGAGAAGAGAATGTCGATGTTTAAGAACTATCCGAAATGTATTTCGACGTAAAAACAAGGTAAGGCGGCTCTGACCCTTTCTCTGTGTGACGTCAATGAGACTCGGGCGGAATGAAGAGGCTCAGGCTACACCTGATTAAAGGGGCAGCGCAGGGCGATTATTCCTATTATAGCAAATACTGTTCCCTGAATGTACAGAGATTTCCTACTGACTCTTCTTTATTCTTATTTACAGGTTCATCCTCTGATCATCGATGATACTGTGAGTCCCACTTTTAGCCATTATTACTATTTATATTTCCTTTAACATAAACTGGCACATTTACACTAAGATAGTGACACCTTTATCTCACCCCCAATTTCCACTTACCATCAACAATAATAAACAGAGCAATGTCCATAACTATAAATCATATATAAATATATATAAATATGTACATGACACAAAACTGCTGTCTTTATATGTTTCTAACTATATATGATTCTAACAAAATCCCATACGTGTTTATTAATCTCAGAAGCCGATGAACTACAACGTGCCGACCCCCGTGCACCTTTTCCAAGTGTCGCCGGTGATGTGTCCAGAAGCACGGATAGAGAAAGATCAGAACGAAAAGGAGATCGAAACAACGGTTTTAATAGAAGAAACCGTAAAGGAAGAGAGAGTAGAACAGAATGAAAATGAGATTGAAACAACAGTTATAATAGAAGAAACTGTAAAGGAAGAGGAAGCAGAAATCGAGGTGCTTTTTCCCCACAATAAATATTGCCCTTATAGGATTTATAGATATGTGTAAAGTGTCTATAAATATTTGATTTTGCTCTAAACTCTTTTCTTTTCAACTTTATTTTGTAGGATTGTGAAAGCAGCTATTCTGACCCGATTCAGATGACTCCTAGTCCTGGAGCAATATTAATTGTCGTACAAGAAGCTGAGATACGACTCGGTATGTGTCCTATAATGGTATATAATATAATATACACTCTGTGCCCCCCTGATATTAAGTATACACTATACTAGATATTACTGGCTCCCAGTACAGATATTAATATACTCAACACGTTGCGCTTGTGCCGACATAGAATCATTGCCCCTTTGTAAATATTCCCTGAGCAATTTCCCTGTTGGTTGTAGCCATGTACTGGTCACTAATCAAACCTCCATGTCCAACACTGCTCAGCCAGCCTCTAACTTAGTTCCCCATGACAAACCTAATGGATTATATATTGGTTCCTACAGAATACACTTCAGAAATCGCCCCTGCTGTTTCCTTACCAGCCGACTGTACTGAACTGCTGGAGAGATATGCGCGCCGTCAGATGGAAGGAAAAGTAAGTAAATAAAACTTATTGGTACAAAAGCACAACGATCACTTTAGAAAAGTGTCATTTGATTCCCAGGAAACTCCCTGTAAAGTTGGGAATCCCAATGTGATCTTTATATATTTCTCTTTCCAGGATCTTACAGATGATTCAGAAAGCAGTACTTCATTGGTGACGGAATATCTAGGAGAGTCAGACGCAGCAACAGGCAGTGACGATAGCTTAGAATTCCTATCTGAGCCGATTATGATTGATCCAAGCTCCGGGGCAATGCCGATAGTGGTCCAAGAGGCCAAGACAGGTACAGTGTATGATCCATCCCTAGTTCTTGTACTGTCTGTGGCCAAACTACTTAACTATATGTACATTTAGCATGCAGTGTATTTGGAAATTTATATTTGTTGCTATATTGCTATATTGGCCCAGTGCTGACAAACTCTGTTATTTACTATTTTATTTCATTTTGATTATTGCAGATGAGCCTGAACCACCAGTATTCTGCAAAGGTTTCCTTATGCCTTCCCCGGGCTCGGACACTTCTTCATTAGAGACCGAGTATCAGACAGAAGAATCAGATACAAGAGCCGGAAGTGAAAATATAGTAAAGATTGAGTATTCTTCAGAGAGCAATGAAAACACTTTTGATTTGATATCTGAGAATCTGCCTGAAGACTTGTATACCAGACCAGGCAGTGAAAGCATAGTAATGATTAAGCATTCTTCTGAAGAATCATCATATGCATCAACAGCCAGCGTGAATATGTCAGAAAGCGAGTATCTATCAGGAAGCAGTTACAACACTTCAGTTTCCTTATCCGAGGATTTGTTGAAAAGAAGTGAAAGTGTCGATGTAGCTGTAGAAGAGAAAGTGTCCTCTGAGCAGAAGACAACTCCAGGTAGAGCATTGATGCATTTTATTCTTCTGTGTGCAACCCCTTTCTATTAGAACCCTGTTACTAGTCTATCCCTCAGTCTTCCAATATTTGTACAGCCCATATTCTATAGACCCTCATACGATGGGGTGGGTGGTTACATTATTCCCCCTTGTTTATTTCAGTATTCCGTGCACCAGTCGACAGTATGGAAGGTTTTGTTGTTTGTTCAAGGAGAGAGCCAGGAATTCCAGAGAAGATACCAGTTCCACTTGGCTCCATAAATGTAAGTTCCAAACTCTGATATATGGCTTTAATTGTTCTCATTCAGGTTGTTTTTTGCTTCTCATTTACCATACACATTTGAAAAGCTTTAAAACAATATAAAATATCATTTTTCTTTTTAGGTTCCCCGAGCTCCTCATAATTCCTTCATTCAGGCAGAGAGAGGAGGCATTAGAGGTCCATGTGCACCAGTCGACAGTATGGAAGGTTTCATTGTTAGTTCAAGGAGAGAGCCAGGAATTCAAAAGAAGATACCAGTTCCACTTGGCTCTATCAATGTAAGTTCCAAACTCTGATATATGACTTTCATTGTTCTCATTCAGGTTGTTTTTTGCTTCTCATTTACCATACACATTGGGAAAGCTTTGAAACAATATAAAATGTTCTATATATATATATATATATATATATATATACATATGTGATTATACACGGCCTGTAGTCTCAGACCTTCTGAATTAAATATAATTTTTCTTTTTAGGTTCCCCGAGCTCCTCAAAATTCCTTCATTCGGACAGAGAGAGGAGGCATTAGAGGTCCATGTGCACCAGTTGACAGTATGGAAGGTTTCATTGTTAGTTCAAGGAGAGAGCCAGGAATTCCAGAGAAGATACCAGTTCCACTTGGCTCTATCAATGTAAGTTCCAATCTCTGATATATGGCTTTTTACCATACACATTTGAAAAGCTTTAAAACAATATAAAATATTATATATAGATATACGTGTGTGTGTGTGATTATACGCGGCCTGTAGTCTCAGACCTTCTGAATTAAGTGTCATTTTTCTTTTTAGGTTCCCCGAGCTCCTCAAAATTCCTTCGTTATTGCTTGTTCTGCCCAGAGAGCAGCGTTGGCAGAGAGAGGAGGCACTGGCGGTGCATTGTAAGTTAAATCGGTACCAATCGATTAACATAAAAGAATATTAATGCTTTTCTGTGCAATGGTGGAACCACAAACATAGATAATTTAACATTATCCCATTAATTAGTAAACCAGGCTCTTCCCAATGCCAATGTTCCACCCATATAGCCCCTATTTACTCCCACTGGTTCCCATCAGAAGGCCCATGTTGGCTTGTGCTGTTGTACTTCAGAGAAGTTTTTGGGCATTTAGTATAAGCACCTTCAGTGGGAATTCTATAGGCCTAAACCTCACGTTTCTTTTCTTTTTCAGTCGTCAGGATTCATTGATCTCCACTGACAACTTCCGGTTCTGCCGATGGCTTGGCCAGGGAACTTTTGGACAGGTGAGTTACTCGTCCCTGGTTAACATTAGACTGTTAGTTGCCACTTGCAGAGAAATATAAGATTCTCGTTCTCATTCCAGGTCTATCAGGCAGAACATAAGGAAACGAGGAAGATGCTCGCCATCAAACGCGTCGACAAGCGTCATTATTCTGAAAATGATATCGTTGAAAAGTTAGTAGCATTTATTCTTTTACTAACAACTGCACTGGAGCAATTTCTCATTGTAACTAATGAAATATTTCACTTACATACAATTAATTGCTGTGGGTGCTGTGTGACCTATAGCATTCCCTTGGCTCATTCCTGTCTGTCCTGACATGTTGGTTGGCTTCTGTTTCAGGCTTTTCCTGGAGAGAGACATATTGAGATTGGCGAGGAACTCCAGGAACCCATTCGTCGTGAGTCTGTTCTGCTCTTTCCAGAGTGAGCACCATGCGTATATGGCCATGGAATTCGCCGCTGGAGGCAGTTTAGCGTCCCGGCTGAAGAACGGTTCTCTCCCCTATGAAAGCACTTTGTAAGTATCACTGGGTAACTTCCTACAATTTCTGTATATTCACCATGTACTGTGTGTGTGTGTCTATAACAAGTGATTATGTGTTTATTTCACAGATTCTATTCTGCGTGCATCGTCCTGGGGATCAAGTTCTTACACGAGAACCATATTGTCCACCGGTAAGTACTAGAGAGACAGGCAACGGGCTTGTAGCTCGGGGGTCACATTATATTGGGGCAACTGGGTGTATTTCACTACATTCATAATCTGTGGGAAATGTCCCCACTTTCTAACATAGGACCTATAAAAGCTATTATGAATGGGAGGCATATGGATATAAAGGCTGTGCCATTCATAACAGCAGGAGTAATTATGTCAATGGCCTTAACCTTATGTATAGAACGTATATCACTTGGAATGTGCTGGAGCACTGCGGGGAATGGAGGGTTATGGGTTCTATGAACATTATGCTGATAGTGGATAGAGGCTACACATAAGGGTGGGGACGGGGGATTCTCTGATTATAGGAAAACACATACTGTGCAGTGGGACCTGAGGGCTGTAACACTAAAAAGCACATTATTACCAATAACTTTATTTCTTTCCTTGCAGAGATTTGAAGCCTGATAATATAGTCCTAGACAGCGCTGGTTATGCCAAATTGGCAGATTTTGGACTGTGCAAAACAGGTAGGAAATTGTGTTATAATTATAAAACATATACAGGACTGGCCCTTTAATGTGTCCATATTATCCCAGGCTAAAAGGCTCCAGCACACTGATCAAGTTAATGCTGGAGTCAATGGAGATATACAATTCTCATGGTAGTTTTAATACTGAGGTTCAGTTAAGGGCATTTTCTCTATATATTCTATGAACCTTTACACCAGTTAGAAGATAATGACAATCCATTGATTATAAACTAACACACAGTTTTGCTTGTACTTAAGGAATTGACTACGGAACAGAAATGACGCACCCATGTGGGACAAAATGTTACTGTACCCCTGAACTGTTCTGGGGAAAGAGCTATAACAGAACAGTGGACTGGTGGGCTTTGGGCGTCACTATATATGAAATGGCCGTTGGGAAGGTAAGTACAAAGCACCCATTGATTTGAATTGATCCCATTAGACTCTAGAATTCTCTTCCCATAATCCCTTGCAATAATCCCCTCATTATATCCCCTCCATATATTAACAGAATCAGCTCAGAAACTATTGCCCTGCTGTAACCCTGTGGCTCCTGTCCCTAAAGAAATGTCTTTTTGTTTCTGCAGTTGCCATTTACTGGAGTAGATGAAGAGTTGAGTGAAAACGTCAGGTTTGCAGAACCGAGATATCCACCCCGTCTGGATAAGAGAACTGTTGTAATAATAAAAGCAGTAAGTTGTCACATGGTATCACTGACAAACCCACTGGGCTGACATTTCTCCCATATGTCTGTATGAGATATATATATATATATATATATATATATATATACACACTACACACACGACACTGATTGGGTTGTTAAACTGTGCTATGGGCTTGTGAGTAACTATTATTTTCCTTGTGCAGCTCCTGAAGAAAGACCCGACATTACGTCTGGGAGCAGATAAAGACGATGGGGAAGAAGTGCAGAAATTCTGTTACTTTGAGGTAAGTTCATGTTTCAGGGCAGATGTATTTGGGAATGGGGGCAGATTTTCATTGAGTTTCATAAAACAAATCACATCATTCAGCAGAAGATAAACCAGCTTTTATTTCTATTTCTAGCCAATAGACTGGAAAGCTCTGGAAGACAGGCAGTTGCCGGCGCCATTTATTCCCAGCCAAGATGTCCATGTTGCACAAGAAGAACAACGTGGTATTGGGGTTGCAACACCCCCACAAGGAATGTGGCCACTTCCATCAGCCATGCACGAGGCATTCGCAGAATTTGAGGAGTTGCCAGAAGCTTTATAAAATATATATATATTTTTGTACTAAATTATATTATATTTATTATATATTTATATTTTTGTACTACATTATATTAAATTTATTATATGTATATATATATATTTATTTTATATATATATATATATATTTGTATATATAAATATATGTAACATGAAATTTATTTTTATAATAAACAAAATCTATTTTGATACATGTGTGTGTATTGTATATTATTATAACAGCGGTCAGTGAATGTTAGGCAGTGATGGAGCCAAATTTCCCAGCAGGGTCTCTGTCATGGGTTGGGGGGTACACGAGTCAGTGGGCAGGGTTGTGCTGATCCTGGGTGGGGTTTTTCAGAATGGGAGTGTCCAGTGTAGTTCAGGGGTGAGGTGTTTCATGCAAGGGAATCATCGGGGCCCTACTGTTCAAGGGGGCCCAAGTGCTAATTAGGCTTGAGTCCTATGTTGGGTTGAGTACTGATATAGAAAAGGAAAATATGCTAAATCAGTACTTTTTTTCAGTGTATACTATACAGGAGTTAGAGTTCCCAGGCTCACTTCATAGCTGCACTGTTGGCACAGCTTAGTCTAGTCAGTGGCTGAATCAGGATATGATCCAAAAAACTTTAATAAAAATGAATGTAAACAAGGCGCCAGGGCCAGATTGCATACACCCCCAGGTTCTAAGAGAGCTTAGTTTAGTTTTAGACCGGCCTCTATTTCTGATTCACTTTCATCTGGTATGGTGCCTATGGATTGGAGAAAAGCTGATGTTATTCCAATATTTAAAAAGGGATTACAATCTCAGCCCGGTAATTATAGGCCAGTAAATCTGACATCTTTGGTGGGCAAATTATTTGAAGGCTTGTTAAGGGATCACATTCAAAATGTTGTCCTAGTGAATGTCATTATGAGCAGCAATCAGCATGGCTTTATGAAGGATAGGTCATGTCTAGGGATGTAGCGAACGTCGGAAAAAATGTTCGCGAACATATTCGCGAACTTGCGTCAAAAATGCGAACGGTTCGCGAACGTCGCAAACCCCATAGACTTCAATGGGAAGGCGAATTTTAAAAGCTAGAAAAGACATTTCTGGCCAGAAAAATGATTTTAAAGTTGTTTAAAGGGTGCAACGACCTGGACAGTGGCATGCCAGAGGGGGATCAAGGGCAAAAATGTATCTGAAAAATACATAGTTGACACAGCTCTGCGTTTTGTGCTGTAAAGGGCAGAAATCACACTACGTCACTCAGGTGATGTTTCTGGACACGGAATGTGAAAAAGCTCACACAGCTAGGTGGCACTTGGTTAAAGACTGGGCAAACAATGCCTGCAAGGGCAACGTATACAGTAGTGGATACGGAATATATTATTGCTGCTGTAAAAACATCACTCAGGTGATGTTTACGGACACGGAATTATTATTGTTATTTAGACAGAATGTGAAAAAGCTCACACAGCTAGGTGGCACTTGCATACCTCCCAACTGTCCCTCTTTTGACCACTCAACCCCCTGTCCCTCTTTTGTACTGGAAAGTCCCTCTTTTCTCTGCACTGAACAGCCAGAAAAAAAACAGTTTCTAACTTAATTAGCTTTTGGCAGAGAGCTCAGAACAGCTTACAGGTGCAAATAAGATACTTTGTAACAATTTTGACTCTGGTTGGTGCTGGTAGTGGTGAACTACTAGGAGGAGCAGCACACCAGTCCCACTCCCCAACACAGCTAGACTAATAGCACTGGGCTCTTACAGTAGCAAAGTAAAAAAAAACAAAAAAGAAAATAAAAGCAGTCCAAGGACTATTGGGTTACAGGCAGCAGTCAGCAGATGAGAGATCAGCAGCAGGA
The DNA here is from genome assembly GCA_038501925.1 of Xenopus petersii. Lineage (NCBI taxonomy): Eukaryota > Metazoa > Chordata > Amphibia > Anura > Pipidae > Xenopus > Xenopus petersii. The sequence goes on along the minus strand of CM076686.1, from coordinate 9,698,075 downwards.
CAGCTGCCCACAGCAGCTACATACAGAGCACTGCAGTAGAAGGTAGATTACTAGCCAGCAAAGCTACCTAACCTAAAATGTCCATCAAATCCTTGCAGAGTTCTGTAAAGGGCAGAAATCACACTACATTTCTAAACCTGTGTAATAAACTGCTTTAAAACGTCAGGCGTCTACATGCCAATCAAGTCGTGTAAAGGTTACAGCCTGTTCACACACAAAGACAAAACGCGGTGCTTACTGCAACGCAAAAAAACGCAAAGAGCTTTAATGAATGATACCGTCAAGTGAGCAAATAATAGTTTTTAATTACTAGTTGCGCTTGTCACCTCCAGGATGTTCGTCCTGTTGGTGGCAATATTTCTGTAGTGGTGTGTTTAGCAGTCACCGTGCTTGTGCGCACGTGCACGGTCAGGCAGAGGTAATTCAATGTACAGTGAAGTGAACCAAAAAACACTGATTCTGCAGTGTGGGCCCAGTTTTGGTCTACTTTATTGATCACCTGCGGTGACCATAAAAGATGCGATTTTGCCACTGTTGAAGAACCCTGAAAAATTAGGCATGTGTACTTTCCTGAAAAATTATGTTTTTTTTGTCGCAGCCACTGAAGCACAGAGGCCAGAAAAAAGTATGCCATATAAATGCTAACAATATAAATTTTTTTTGTCTCAGCCACTGAAGCACAGAGGCCAGAAAAAATATGCCATATAAATGCTGAAAATATTTTTTTTTTTTGTCGCAGCCACTGAAGCACAGAGGCCAGAAAAAATATGCCATATAAATGCTGAAAATATATATTTTTTTGGTTGCAGCCACTGAAGCACAGAGGCCAGAAAAACTCAGGATTTACCTGTCCAAAAAGTTTTGCTTCAAATGAAACCAGTAGGGTTTGCACCCTAGTTTGTAACGGTGGTGGAGGGAGGAGGACGCTAAAGGACAGCTGTGTGTGGAGTCATGCGGCGTGCAGAGAAGGACAGCTGCATGGGGAGTCAGAACAAGTCTTCCGGCGTGCAGTAACCCTCCGAGATCCACGCCTCATTCATTTTAATAAAGGTCAGGTAATCCACACTTTTGTGACCTAGGCGAGTTCTCTTCTCAGTTACAATCCCTCCTGCTGCACTGAAGGTCCTTTCTGAGAGGACACTTGAGGCGGGGCAAGACAAGAGGTTCATGGCAAATTGTGACAGCTCTGGCCACAGATCAAGCCTGCGCACCCAGTAGTCCAGGGGTTCATCGCTCCTCAGAGTGTCGATATCTGCAGTTAATGCCAGGTAGTCCGCTACCTGCCGGGCGAGGCGTTCTCTGAGGGTGGATCCAGAAGGGTTCTGGCGCTGCCTTGGACTGAAAAACATTTGCATGTCTGACGTTACAGAGTGGCCAAAGTGCTTTGTCCTTGCAGGTGCGCTTGTGGCAGGATTACTGGCACCTCTGCCCCTGGAATGTTGATGAGTTCCTGAAGTGACATCACCCTTAAAAGCATTGTACAACATGTTTTGCAGGCTGGTTTGTAAATGCAGCATCCTTTCAGACTTGTGGTATGTTGGTAACATTTCTGCCACTTTATGCTTGTACCGAGGGTCTAGTAGTGTTGCCACCCAGTACAGGTCCTTCTCCTTAAGCCTCTTGATACGGGGGTCCTTCAACAGGCATGACAGCATGAAAGACCCCATTCTCACAAGGTTGGATGCAGAGGTATCCATCTCCGCTTCCTCGTTATCAAGGACTACATCATCCACGGTCTCCTCCCCCCAGCCACGTACAAGACCAGGGGTCCCCAAAAGGTCACCACAAGCCCCCTGGGAAGCCTGCTCCTGTTGGTCCTCCTCCTCCTCCTCCACAAAGCCACCTTCCTCCTCTGACTCCACTTCTGACACCTCTCCCTGCGTTGCAGCAGGTGCCTGGGCTCGTTCTGGTGATTCTGACCAGAAATCGTGCGCTTCCTGCTCCTCGTCACGCTGGTCTACAGCCTCATCTGTCACTCGTCGCACGGCACGCTCCAGGAAGAAAGCAAAGGGTATTAGGTCGCTGATGGTGCCTTCGGTGCGACTGACCATGTTTGTAACCTCTTCAAAAGGGCGCATGAGCCTGCAGGCATTGCGCATATGCACCCAGTAACGGGGTAAAAAAAATCCCCAGCTCTGCAGATCCAGTCCTACCACCCAGTTCAAACAGGTATTCATTGACGGCTCTTTGTTGTTGCAGCAGACGTTCAAACATGAGGAGCGTTGAATTCCAGCGAGTCTGGCTGTCGCAAATTAAAAGCCTGACTGGCATGTTGTACCGCTGCTGAATGTCAGCAAGGAATGTCTGAAATGTCTGAAATGGGCCGACACCTTCCTGGACTGCCTGATAATGTCCTGGAATCCTGGGTACTTCGAGACAAAACGTTGGACTATTAAATTCAGAACATGTGCCATGCAGGGCACATGTGTTAAATTGCCCAGTCTCAGTGCTGCCAACAGATTGCTTCTGTTGTCACACACCACTTTTCCGATCTTCAGTTGGTGTGGGGTCAGCCACCGATCGGCCTGTGACTGCAGAGATGACAGGAGTACAGATCCTGTATGGTTTCTGCTTTCCAGGCACGTCATCCCCAAGACAGCATGACAACGGCGTACCTGGCACGTCGAATAGCCTAGGGGGAGCTGGGGGTGCTCAGGTGTGGAGGAGGAGGACCCAGCAGCAGAGGAGGAAGAAGAGGAAGAAGACGAGGTAGAGAGCGAAGGAGGAGTAGAGGTGGTGGCAGAACCGCGTGTAATCCGTGGCGGTGACACCAACTCCACTGTTGTTGTTGAGCCACGCATTCCCTGCTTCCCAGCCATAACCAAGTTCACCCAGTGGGCAGTGTAGGTGACATACCTTCCCTGACCATGCTTGGAGGACCATGCGTCAGTAGTCATATGGACCTTTGGCCCAACACTAAGTGACAGAGATGCGGTTACTTGGCTCTGCACATGGTGGTAAAGGTGTGGTATTCCCTTCTTGGAAAAAAAATTGTGGCTGGGTACCTTCCACTGCGGTGTCCGAATTGCTACAAATTTGCGGAAGGCCTCAGAGTCCACCAGCTGGTATGGTAAAAGCTGGCGGGCTAAGAGTGCAGACAAGCCAGCTGTCAGACGCCGGGCAAGGGGGTGACTCGCAGACATTGGCTTCTTACGCTCAAACATGGCCCTCACAGAAACTTGGCTGGGGGCAGATGACTGGGAACTGGTGGTCAAGGTGGAAGGCGGAGTGGAGGGTGGTTCAGACGGGTCAAGGACAGCAGAGGTAGAGCAGTAAGATGCTGGACCAGAAGGAGGGTGGCTTTTAGTTTGTCTGCTGCCTTTGAGGTGTTGCTCCCATAGTGCTTTGTGCTTGCCGTTCATGTGCCTTCGCATAGAAGTTGTACCTATGTGGCTGTTGGGCTTCCCAAGACTCAGTTTCTGACTGCACTCATTGCAAATTACAACGCTTTTGTCAGAGGCACACACATTAAAAAAATCCCACACTGCTGACCTTTTTGAAGCTGGCAATCTGGCGGTAACAGTAGAAGTTGGCGGCAATGGCGGGTGCATTGGCCGGCTGACAACAGGTGCCGATACATGTTGTTGCCCTACTGTTCCCTGCGAGCTGTCCTCCCTGCTTCTTCTAAGTCTTATTCTCCTCCTGCCTCTCTGACTCTCCATCTCTCCATCTGAACTATCCTCCTCTTGCTCTCTTCTACTGGGCACCCACAAAACATCAATCTCCTCATCATCATTCTCCTCAGATGCATCAATTTCTTCTAACAGCTCACAGAAGGAAGCAGCAGCGGGGACCTCCTCATCACTCATTATGTCCATCTCTGTTGTGTTGTCTGCCAGAATTCTATCTGGTGTAACGTCCTCATCTCCTTCATCTTCTTCTGCCAATAATGGTTGCGCATCACTCAGTTCAAGAAACTCATGTGAAAATAACTCCTCTGACTCCAGTGAAGAAGGGGCGCCGGTGGTGGAGGAAGTGTTACGTGGGGTGCCCATAGCAGAGGAGGATGAGGATGTTGTGGCAAAGTTAGAAACGGTAGAGGATGGGGTGGTCTGTGTAAGCCAGTCAACTACCTCTTCAGCATTTTGGGAGTTCAGGGTCATTGCCTTTGTAAAACTGGGCAATTTCCTAGGGCCACAGGATAGCATAGCAGCACGGCCCCTAGTGCCTCTGCGTGGCGGCCTGCCTTTGCCTGGCATTTTTTTTTAAAACAACAACAACAACTCAGGTGATGTTTCTGGAGACGGTATTATTATTGATATTTAGACAGAATGTGAAAAAGCTCACACAGCTAGGTGGCAGTTGTTTGAAGAACACACTGGGCAAACAATGCCTGCAAGGTCAACGTATACACTACAGCAGTGGATACGGAATATATTATTGCTGCTTGAAAAATGTCACTCAGGTGGTGTTTCTGGAGACGGTATTATTATTGATATTTAGACAGAATGTGAAAAAGCTCACACAGCTAGGTGGCAGTTGTTTGAAGAACACACTGGGCAAACAATGCCTGCAAGGTCAACGTATACACTACAGCAGTGGATACGGAATATATTATTGCTGCTTGAAAAACGTCACTCAGGTGGTGTTTCTGGAGACGGTATTATTATTGATATTTAGACAGAATGTGAAAAAGCTCACACAGCTAGGTGGCAGTTGTTTGAAGAACACACTGGGCAAACAATGCCTACAAGGTCAACGTATACACTACAGCAGTGGATACGGAATATATTATTGCTGCTGGAAAAATGTCACTCAGGTGGTGTTTCTGGAGACGGTATTATTATTGATATTTAGACAGAACGTGAAAAAGCTCAAACAGCTAGGTGGCAGTTGTTTGAAGAACACACTGGGCAAACAATGCCTACAATGCCTCCACGGTCTCCTCCCCCCAGCCACGTACAAGACCAGGGGTCCCCAAAAGGTCACCACAAGCCCCCTGGGAAGCCTGCTCCTGTTGGTCCTCCTCCTCCTCCTCCACAAAGCCACCTTCCTCCTCTGACTCCACTTCTGACACCTCTCCCTGCGTTGCAGCAGGTGCCTGGGCTCGTTCTGGTGATTCTGACCAGAAATCGTGCGCTTCCTGCTCCTCGTCACGCTGGTCTACAGCCTCATCTGTCACTCGTCGCACGGCACGCTCCAGGAAGAAAGCAAAGGGTATTAGGTCGCTGATGGTGCCTTCGGTGCGACTGACCATGTTTGTAACCTCTTCAAAAGGGCGCATGAGCCTGCAGGCATTGCGCATATGCACCCAGTAACGGGGTAAAAAAAATCCCCAGCTCTGCAGATCCAGTCCTACCACCCAGTTCAAACAGGTATTCATTGACGGCTCTTTGTTGTTGCAGCAGACGTTCAAACATGAGGAGCGTTGAATTCCAGCGAGTCTGGCTGTCGCAAATTAAAAGCCTGACTGGCATGTTGTACCGCTGCTGAATGTCAGCAAGGAATGTCTGAAATGTCTGAAATGGGCCGACACCTTCCTGGACTGCCTGATAATGTCCTGGAATCCTGGGTACTTCGAGACAAAACGTTGGACTATTAAATTCAGAACATGTGCCATGCAGGGCACATGTGTTAAATTGCCCAGTCTCAGTGCTGCCAACAGATTGCTTCTGTTGTCACACACCACTTTTCCGATCTTCAGTTGGTGTGGGGTCAGCCACCGATCGGCCTGTGACTGCAGAGATGACAGGAGTACAGATCCTGTATGGTTTCTGCTTTCCAGGCACGTCATCCCCAAGACAGCATGACAACGGCGTACCTGGCACGTCGAATAGCCTAGGGGGAGCTGGGGGTGCTCAGGTGTGGAGGAGGAGGACCCAGCAGCAGAGGAGGAAGAAGAGGAAGAAGACGAGGTAGAGAGCGAAGGAGGAGTAGAGGTGGTGGCAGAACCGCGTGTAATCCGTGGCGGTGACACCAACTCCACTGTTGTTGTTGAGCCACGCATTCCCTGCTTCCCAGCCATAACCAAGTTCACCCAGTGGGCAGTGTAGGTGACATACCTTCCCTGACCATGCTTGGAGGACCATGCGTCAGTAGTCATATGGACCTTTGGCCCAACACTAAGTGACAGAGATGCGGTTACTTGGCTCTGCACATGGTGGTAAAGGTGTGGTATTCCCTTCTTGGAAAAAAAATTGTGGCTGGGTACCTTCCACTGCGGTGTCCGAATTGCTACAAATTTGCGGAAGGCCTCAGAGTCCACCAGCTGGTATGGTAAAAGCTGGCGGGCTAAGAGTGCAGACAAGCCAGCTGTCAGACGCCGGGCAAGGGGGTGACTCGCAGACATTGGCTTCTTACGCTCAAACATGGCCCTCACAGAAACTTGGCTGGGGGCAGATGACTGGGAACTGGTGGTCAAGGTGGAAGGCGGAGTGGAGGGTGGTTCAGACGGGTCAAGGACAGCAGAGGTAGAGCAGTAAGATGCTGGACCAGAAGGAGGGTGGCTTTTAGTTTGTCTGCTGCCTTTGAGGTGTTGCTCCCATAGTGCTTTGTGCTTGCCGTTCATGTGCCTTCGCATAGAAGTTGTACCTATGTGGCTGTTGGGCTTCCCAAGACTCAGTTTCTGACTGCACTCATTGCAAATTACAACGCTTTTGTCAGAGGCACACACATTAAAAAAATCCCACACTGCTGACCTTTTTGAAGCTGGCAATCTGGCGGTAACAGTAGAAGTTGGCGGCAATGGCGGGTGCATTGGCCGGCTGACAACAGGTGCCGATACATGTTGTTGCCCTACTGTTCCCTGCGAGCTGTCCTCCCTGCTTCTTCTAAGTCTTATTCTCCTCCTGCCTCTCTGACTCTCCATCTCTCCATCTGAACTATCCTCCTCTTGCTCTCTTCTACTGGGCACCCACAAAACATCAATCTCCTCATCATCATTCTCCTCAGATGCATCAATTTCTTCTAACAGCTCACAGAAGGAAGCAGCAGCGGGGACCTCCTCATCACTCATTATGTCCATCTCTGTTGTGTTGTCTGCCAGAATTCTATCTGGTGTAACGTCCTCATCTCCTTCATCTTCTTCTGCCAATAATGGTTGCGCATCACTCAGTTCAAGAAACTCATGTGAAAATAACTCCTCTGACTCCAGTGAAGAAGGGGCGCCGGTGGTGGAGGAAGTGTTACGTGGGGTGCCCATAGCAGAGGAGGATGAGGATGTTGTGGCAAAGTTAGAAACGGTAGAGGATGGGGTGGTCTGTGTAAGCCAGTCAACTACCTCTTCAGCATTTTGGGAGTTCAGGGTCATTGCCTTTGTAAAACTGGGCAATTTCCTAGGGCCACAGGATAGCATAGCAGCACGGCCCCTAGTGCCTCTGCGTGGCGGCCTGCCTTTGCCTGGCATTTTTTTTTAAAACAACAACAACAACTCAGGTGATGTTTCTGGAGACGGTATTATTATTGATATTTAGACAGAATGTGAAAAAGCTCACACAGCTAGGTGGCAGTTGTTTGAAGAACACACTGGGCAAACAATGCCTGCAAGGTCAACGTATACACTACAGCAGTGGATACGGAATATATTATTGCTGCTTGAAAAATGTCACTCAGGTGGTGTTTCTGGAGACGGTATTATTATTGATATTTAGACAGAATGTGAAAAAGCTCACACAGCTAGGTGGCAGTTGTTTGAAGAACACACTGGGCAAACAATGCCTGCAAGGTCAACGTATACACTACAGCAGTGGATACGGAATATATTATTGCTGCTTGAAAAACGTCACTCAGGTGGTGTTTCTGGAGACGGTATTATTATTGATATTTAGACAGAATGTGAAAAAGCTCACACAGCTAGGTGGCAGTTGTTTGAAGAACACACTGGGCAAACAATGCCTACAAGGTCAACGTATACACTACAGCAGTGGATACGGAATATATTATTGCTGCTGGAAAAATGTCACTCAGGTGGTGTTTCTGGAGACGGTATTATTATTGATATTTAGACAGAACGTGAAAAAGCTCAAACAGCTAGGTGGCAGTTGTTTGAAGAACACACTGGGCAAACAATGCCTACAAGGTCAACGTATACACTACAGCAGTGGATACGGAATATATTATTGCTGCTGGAAAAACGTCACTCAGGTGATGTTTCTGGAGACGGTATTATTATTGATATTTAGACAGAATGTGAAAAAGCTCACACAGCTAGGTGGCAGTTGTTTGAAGAACAGACTGGGCAAACAATGCCTGCAAGGTCAACGTATACACTACAGCAGTGGATACGGAATATATTATTGCTGCTTGAAAAACGTCACTCAGGTGGTGTTTCTGGAGACGGTATTATTATTGATATTTAGACAGAATGTGAAAAAGCTCACACAGCTAGGTGGCAGTTGTTTGAAGAACACACTGGGCAAACAATGCCTGCAAGGTCAACGTATACACTACAGCAGTGGATACGGAATATATTATTGCTGCTTGAAAAACGTCACTCAGGTGGTGTTTCTGGAGACGGTATTATTATTGATATTTAGACAGAATCTGAAAAAGCTCACACAGCTAGGTGGCAGTTGTTTGAAGAACACACTGGGCAAACAATGCCTACAAGGTCAACGTATATACTACAGCAGTGGATACGGAATATATTATTGCTGCTGGAAAAACGTCACTCAGGTGGTGTTTCTGGAGACGGTATTATTATTGATATTTAGACAGAATGTGAAAAAGCTCACACAGCTAGGTGGCAGTTGTTTGAAGAACACACTGGGCAAACAATGCCTACAAGGTCAACGTATACACTACAGCAGTGGATACGGAATATATTATTGCTGCTGGAAAAACGTCACTCAGGTGGTGTTTCTGGAGATGGTATTATTATTGATATTTAGACAAAATGTGAAAAAGCTCACACAGCTAGGTGGCAGTTGTTTGAAGAACACACTGGGCAAACAATGCCTGCAAGGTCAACGTATACACTACAGCAGAAGCAGTGCCCACAGCAGCTACATACAGAGCACTGCAGTAGAAGGTAGATGACTAGTCAGCAAGCTAACTAACCTAAACTCACTGTCCCTCAAATCCCTGCAGAGTTCTGTCCCTACAATACAGAGCAGTATCAAGTAGATTACTAGCCAGCAAAGTTACTATCAACTGTCCCTCAAATCACTAAACAGCTCTCTCCCTACACTAGCTCTTGCAAGCACACACAGGCAGAATGAAAAAACGCTGCAGGGCTTCAGTTTATATATGGAAGGGGAGTGGTCCAGGGGGTGTGTGGGTGGTCTAGGAGGGAGAGCTTCCTGATTGGCTGCCATGTATCTGCTGGTCTGGGGGAGAAATGGCAAAAAAAAGCGCCAGCTAAGGCGAACCCAAATTGGCGAACGTCGCGCAACGTTCGCGAACATTCGGCGAACGCGAACAGTCGATGTTCGCGCGAACTAGTTCGCGGGCGAACAGTCCGCGACATCCCTATGGGCAAGTACAATATGTACAAGATCATTCACAGCAATTTCCTGATTTACTTTTCAGATGTTGTTTAATACTTGGGGATAAGGTGGGATAGAAAGATCGATATTCTGTACCTTGTTCTGGCTGAGATTGTATGTAAAAGGACCCTTTTAAGCTAATTAAGTTTGGGTAACATAGAAAGTTAGGTTGAAAAAAGACACACGACCATCAAGTTCAAACTTTTAATATTTGCTTTTTGAGGGGAAGTTAGGTTTCTGGGAAGTTCAAACTGCTTCTTTAATGGAAAGTTCTCACATTTGGTGGGGAGCAGACAGCCCAGAAATTTCTGCACCACAAGACCTTCCTTGTTTTGGTATTGAGTGCATAATTTAATATTTATCTGCATTTTTCATCCTCATTGACAAAGCTTTATTAGGTGGGGATTAATGTATAGACCAAAAGAGGTGAACATTCCTTATTTTGCCTATAGCCTGGTGTATAATAATTTTGTTGATCGGGAACCCACAACTGACAGCTGGTATGCACTTACTCCATGAAACAGGAGAACTTCTTCAGCTCTGGTCATCACTAATGCCATTTTGGGTTGCAGAACTTTATTTGTAGACCAATAATTAACCTACTGACTTGAGAGATCAGTGCCAATAGTGAGGTACAGATAAAGGAAAGGTAAAATCATAGTTAAAGTATAGGCCAAAAAAGTCAGGGCAGGGAGCAAGGATAGTTGTCTGTAAAACATGCAAAGGTCAAAAAAGCACAAAAACACAGGAACAGGTTTACGGGGAACAAAAAAAAAACAGTAGCCAGCTTGTGAAAGAGCACCATGCAGAAATGGGACTATATATAAAAAAAGTGCCCCAAGTGGGGAATTGGGCTACAAGAAATTATGCAGCAACATTGGCCACATCATTATGTGGATATTCTGGCATTATGATGTGCCTCACCTGATCAAACACCACACAATCATACCCAAGGGTAGGGGCAGCCGTGGACAGAAACAAGCAGTACTCGAAAAGGTAGTGTGTGGTCTGCTCTCCTGGTGTACCTTACATGGTTATTTAACAGTTGATTGATTGAGTTTGGGTGGTATGTGGCCTTGGAAGGCCCAGTTTGATCATACTGAAAACCATGAATCCTGGAGTTGTTGCCACTGTTTTCTAATGAGAGATTAACAATATACTGTATATATCTCTATATATCCTGATGACGGTCCGCTGTGGACTGAAATGCGTAGACATGTGGTTTGAGGAATAAAGGTCTTCTAACTTTTATGAAAATTGTGCCGTGAGCACTTTCAATTCGTGAACTATAATTACATTGGTGAGCACCTGGCCCTTACTGTTCTGAATGGTGGGTGTAGATACATGGAAATATATATATATATGTGTGTGTATTTTAATGGGAAATTAACAATATAGGCTAGTGGTTTCCAAACTGTGTAGCTGGTTCCTCTAGGGCAGTGATCCCCAACCAGTAACTCGTGAGTAACTTGCTCTCCAACCCCTTGGATGTTGCTCCCAGTGGCCTCAAAGCAGGAGCTTATTTTTGAATTCCAGTCTTAGAGGCAAGTTTTGTTTGTATAAAAACCAGATGCACTGCCAAACAGAGCTTCAATGTAGGTTGACAATCCACATAGGGGCTAACAAATGGTCAATCACAACACTTATTTGGCACCCCATGAATATTTTTCATGCTAGTGTTGTTCCCCAACCCATTTTACTTATGAATATTGCTCACCGGTTCAAAAGGTTGGTGATCCCTGCTCTAGGGGGAACCCTGGGTTGACGCAACATAGGGAAAGATTTAATATTTTTTTAACAACATCGCAGTTTTGCGGCAGTTTCATGAATTTGCCCAAGATTTTGTGCCTGGCGAATTTATTCACCCATCACTAAATATAATAATGGCTAAACATAGAAAAAAACAAATATTTTTGAATCTGTTTCAGGCATCAGTTGGTGGCTCTATCATACAGTGATCTGGTTTTGCCATATCCAGAGAAAAAGTATCATGTAGAAGAAGGTTCACTGGAGAGCTGTATTTTCAAGTGATTTTATTCAAGTTGGAAGCACAACATGTTTCGGACCTCAAGGGTCCTTCCTCTGGTGCAGTATACAACAAACAGTGTAATTTGACCTTTTAAAGGCTAACTAGAACACTAACTATAGAGATGAAACAGGCTTAAAGGTAATGTCCACTTATTGCAAGTTAGTACCAACATGGGAGCTCAATAAGGGTAGCCCTATTTATATCATATAAATGAATTTTGCTAAAACATTACATTGGGAAAGGTACACTATTAAGGTCCACAGCCGTATTTGTTATATGCCTGAGGGAAAGGCTGAAACTGATATTAATCTTTACAACTGGTGCAAAAGGCAATGCTTTACACATCACCTAGACTACAAGTGTCATCCTATTTGACCATTGGCAAAGACACCCTGCTATAGTTCTAGTGTACCCAGGGCACAAATAAACACTCACCCCAAATCTCACTCTAACTGGCCTTCAGGCTGGGCCCCCTTAGCTCATAACAAGGTTACAGATATATAGAAACATTGGGGTAACAGTCACCCTGCTATAGTTCCAGGGGTACCCAGGGCACAAAAAAACACTCACCCCAAATCTCACTCTAACTGGCCTTCAGGCTGGGCCCCCTTAGCTCATAACAAGGTTACAGATATATAGAAACATTGGGGTAACAGTCACCCTGCTATAGTTCCAGGGGTACCCAGGGCACAAATAAGCAGTCACCCCAAATCTCCCCCTAACTGACCTCCAGGTTGGGCCCCCTTAGCTCATAACAAGGTTACAGATATATAGAAACATTGAGGTGTCACCCTGCTATAGTTCCAGGGGTACCCAGGGCACAAATAAACACTCACCCCAAATCTCCCCCTAACTGGCCTTCAGGCTGGGCCCCCTTAGTTTATAACAAGGTTACAGATATATAGAAACATTGGGGTAACAGTCACACTGCTATAGTTCTAGGGGTACCCAGGGCACAAATAAACACTCACCCCAAATCTCCCCCTAACTGGCCTTCAGGCTGGGCCCCTTAGCTCATAACAAGGTTACAGATATATAGAAACATTGGGGTAACAGTCCCCCTGCTATAGTTCCAGGGGTACCCAGGGCACAAATAAACACTCACCCCAAATCTCCCCCTAACTGGCCTTCAGGCTGTGCCCCTTAGCTCATAACAAGGTTACAGATATTTAGAAACATTGGGGTAACAGTCCCCCTGCTATAGTTCCAGGGGTACCCAGGGCACAAATAAACACTCACCCCAAATCTCCCCCTAACTGGCCTTCAGGCTGGGCCCCTTAGCTCATAACAAGGTTACAGATATATAGAAACATTGGGGTAACAGTCCCCCTGCTATAGTTCCAGGGGTACCCAGGGCACAAATAAACACTCACCCCAAATCTCCCCCTAACTGGCCTTCAGGCTGGGCCCCTTAGCTCATAACAATGTTACAGATATATAGAAACATTGGGGTAACAGTCACCCTGCTATAGTTCCAGGGGTACCCAGGGCACAAATAAGCACTCACCCCAAATCTCCCCCTAACTGACCTTCAGGCTGGGCCCCCTTAGCTCATAACAAGGTTACAGATATATAGAAACATTGGGGTAACAGTCACCCTGCTATAGTTCCAGGGGTACCCAGGGCACAAATAAACACTCACCCCAAATCTCCCCCTAACTGGCCTTCAGGCTGTGCCCCTTAGCTCATAACAAGGTTACAGATATTTAGAAACATTGGGGTAACAGTCCCCCTGCTATAGTTCCAGGGGTACCCAGGGCACAAATAAACACTCACCCCAAATCTCCCCCTAACTGGCCTTCAGGCTGGGCCCCTTAGCTCATAACAAGGTTACAGATATATAGAAACATTGGGGTAACAGTCCCCCTGCTATAGTTCCAGGGGTACCCAGGGCACAAATAAACACTCACCCCAAATCTCCCCCTAACTGGCCTTCAGGCTGGGCCCCTTAGCTCATAACAATGTTACAGATATATAGAAACATTGGGGTAACAGTCACCCTGCTATAGTTCCAGGGGTACCCAGGGCACAAATAAACACTCACCCCAAATCTCCCCCTAACTGACCTTCAGGCTGGGCCCCCTTAGCTCATAACAAGGTTACAGATATATAGAAACATTGGGGTAACAGTCACCCTGCTATAGTTCCAGGGGTACCCAGGGCACAAATAAACACTCACCCCAAATCTCCCCCTAACTGGCCTTCAGGCTGTGCCCCTTAGCTCATAACAAGGTTACAGATATTTAGAAACATTGGGGTAACAGTCCCCCTGCTATAGTTCCAGGGGTACCCAGGGCACAAATAAACACTCACCCCAAATCTCCCCCTAACTGGCCTTCAGGCTGGGCCCCTTAGCTCATAACAAGGTTACAGATATATAGAAACATTGGGGTAACAGTCCCCCTGCTATAGTTCCAGGGGTACCCAGGGCACAAATAAACACTCACCCCAAATCTCCCCCTAACTGGCCTTCAGGCTGGGCCCCTTAGCTCATAACAATGTTACAGATATATAGAAACATTGGGGTAACAGTCACCCTGCTATAGTTCCAGGGGTACCCAGGGCACAAATAAGCACTCACCCCAAATCTCCCCCTAACTGACCTTCAGACTGGGCCCCCTTAGCTCATAACAAGGTTACAGATATATAGAAACATTGGGGTAACAGTCACCCTGCTATAGTTCCAGGGGTATACAGTGCACAAATAAGCACTCACCCCAAATCTCCCCCTAACTGACCTTCAGACTAGGCCCCCTTAGCTCATAACAAGGTTACAGATTTAGGCATTGGGACTGGGCTGCTGTCCGATGCTTGGGACACCCCTCGGGGAGACAGTTTAGGAATATCAAGGTGTCTAACACTTCCCTTATTTTATACAATGACCAATGTGTTTGTAACTTGTCTAAGTGTATGATCCCCAGAGTTGGGCAGATCAGTCTCCCATTCCCACTGTGTCCCCATTACTGGCAGTTAGGTGGGTATATAGTTGCCTTTAGTTGCGGTGTCCTGTGATCTCCTTGTTTGTCCCACCCTAGTGATAAAGAATAAAGGGACACGGTAATATCAGACTCTAAGCACCAGCAATCAGCAGTAGAGATAATAGCAATAGGCAATAGAGCTGAGGTTCACATTTCTGACATTGTGTCATTGGCCTGAGGAGTTTATACTCTACCGTTACTGCGGCAACAAACACTGTGGGACCAAGATCACCCACTAAAGCCGCACATACTGGGGTCAGGCTACAAATGACTTCTGTCGTAGGTCCGAATCAACCCATGGTGCAATCCTCTCCCAACTCACCTGCCCTGGAACATGGCACTAAGGGCTATTCCACACGGGGAGATAGCGACGCGTTTGCGGTCGCGGCGACAAAGTGCCGCGACAGTTGCCGCGACCGGCGCAGGCGACAGTTTTGTATGGGCGCCTATGTAAAAACGCCTGTGCTAACCACACGAGGCGATGCGCTTTTCAACAGTCGCCTGAAAAAGCCTGGCGAAGCATTTTCAGGCGACTGTTGAAAAGCGCATCGCCTCGTGTGGTTAGCACAGGCGTTTTTACATAGGCGCCCATACAAAACTGTCGCCTGCGCCGGTCGCGGCGACTGTCGCGGCGCTTTGTCGCAAACGCGTCGCTATCTCCCCGTGTGGACTAGCCCTAAACATGAATGTTGTGATGTGGAGCAGTTAGTGGACTTCTCTTTCCATTTGTGACCCCTGTTCTATAGGAGGGTTCAGGGTATGAGAAGGTCAGGACTAGATTTCCATCTTTTTCCCTCAGTAGAGATGTGTTGGACCAGTATCTCTCTGAACCAGAGTAACAATGCTCTACGGGGGAAGGTCCCCAATGAATAAGATATGAGTGAATTTGTGGTGCAGTTGGACTGGAGCAATGTGAGCTCTTGCCATGATCTCTAACTGCAGCCACGGTGGTTGCTATGGGTTACCAGATCAGGAAAAAGTTTAATGTGTCATGGAACCAATAAAGCACTAAGTAGATTTGATTATGGGTAAAGTATTTTATGTTAGTGAGACCTTGGCACATGTTTTGGGGGTAACCCAGGAAGCGTGCACCCCTCATTGTGTAACCCCCATTGTGATATCACTTTATAGTGCATATTTGTGTCTTGTCTGTCCTTTTTTGTTAGAATAAGGAACGTTCATTTCTGATTGGGCCCTTTTTCTTTTGCCCTTTGCTGCAGATTTTGGGGCTTGTTTCTCACCTTTATGAGAGGTTCAGGGATCAGATGGAGCAGAGAACTTAAAGGGATTCTGTCATGATTTTTATGTCATTACTGAATTAGCAAGTGTATTTAGTTGTAATATTGGTGTGTAGGTGCATCTCAGGTCATTTTGCCTGGTCATGTGCTTTCAGAAAGAGCCAACACTTTAGGATGGAACTGCTTTCTGGCAGGCTGTTGTTTCTCCTACTCAATGTAACTGAACGTGTCTCAGTGGGACCTGGATTTTACTATTGAGTGTTGTTCTTCGATCTACCAGGCAGCTGTTATCTTGTGTTAGGGAGCTGCTATCTGGTTACCTTCCCATTGTTCTGTTGTTAGGCTGCTGGGGAGGAAAGGGAGGGGGTGATAGCAGTACAACTTGCAGTACAGCAGCAAAGAGTGACTGAAGTTTATCAGAGTCACATGACTGGGGGCTGCTGGTAAACTGACAATATGTCTAGCCCCATGTCAGATTTCAAAATTAAATATAAAAAAATCTGTTTGCTCTTTTGAGAAATGGATTTCTGTGCAGAATTCTGCTGGAGCAGAAGTATTAACTGATGTGTTTTTGAAAAAAACATTTTTTTTCTGTGACAGTATCCCTTTAAAAGTAAATCCTATTTAAAAGCATACAGCATTCTTCTTCTTTGTAGTTGGACAATGCCTGGAGTACACGTTGGGTTAGGGGATCAGTATTGTGCCAGTGATTATTAGAGGAAAAAGCCATTCAGGAGTTAAAGGCACAAACAGGCTCAGCTAATGATGGTGCCACACCCACTACAGTTGGGCACCAGGAGCAGCAACTGTGCCATATCCAGCTTTTCTCTGCAGTGCTCAACCGATCGAGAATGATTGCTTAAGCTTAGTGTGGCCTTCCCTAATGGGTCTGCTACAGAACTACAGCTCCCAGTATTCTTTCTCTGCTGCACAGTGGTTTGGCATCAGCACTCTATCCACAGGGGCTTCTGGGTAAGTAAGTAAGTAATGGCTGAGATGCAGTGACTGTTCCAGGCCACTGGGGGTGCTATTTCTTGTTGTGTTGCTGTTCTTGTGTGTGTGTGTGTGTGTTTCCCAGAGCACTGCAGTTGCAGGGTCAGACCTTTGGGGGCCACTGTTGCATATTGTGGTGTTTGTGCTGTCACCTTTATTCTAAAGGGCCTGGATTAGCCGTTGCCAACTGCCCTGCTCAGTGTTTGTAGCCACAGAGCAACTTGGGCCCAGTGTTGAGCAAACAGGGCAAATAATAAAGATAAAGCAGTGACATTTCTCTTGCATTATTTATATCCCCAACCCCTGTGCTACTGTCCTGCCTCTCACCTCTTCTGTCTATGGATACGGCCCCGGGAAACACTCCACCCGGAATGCTGAAGCACCTTACAGATTCTGGCTCAGGGTGCCGGGAGTTGTAACGCTTGAGCCAAAGAGCATGTCTGTCACTATCCAGAATGATGAACAGGTTTCTGGCCGAGTGATAAAATGTAATGTGTTTCAGGCTTACTGCAATAATAAAGGTTAGATTGTAAGCTCACTGGGGCAGGGACTGATGGGAATGTGATAGGGACCTTAGATTGTAAGCTCACTGGGGCAGGGACTGATGGGAATGTGATAGGACCTTAGATTGTAAGCTCACTGGGGCAGGGACAGATGGGAAAGTGATAGGACCTTAGATTGTAAACTCACTGGGGTAGGGACTGAAGGGAATTTGATAGGGACCTTAGATTGTAAACTCACTGGGGCAGGGACTGATGGGAATGTGATAGGGACCTAAGATTGTAAGCTCACTGGCACATGGACAAATAGGAATGTGATAGGGACCTTAGATTAGATTGTAAGCTTACTGGGGCAGGGATTGATGGGAAAGTGATAGGACCTTAGATTGTAAACTCACTGGGACAGGGACTGATGGGAATGTGATAGGGACCTTAGATTGTAAACTCACTGGGGCAGGGACTGATGGGAATGTGATAGGGACCTTATATTGTAAGCTCACTGGGGCAGGGACAGATGGGAAAGTGATAGGACCTTAGATTGTATACTCACTGGGGCAGGGACTGATGGGAATGTGATAGGGACCTAAGATTGTAAGCTCACTGGGGCAGGGACAGATGGGAAAGTGATAGGACCTTAGATTGTAAACTCACTCGGGTAGGGACTGATGGTAATGTGATAGGGACCTAAGATTGTAAGCTCACTGGGACATGGACAAATAGGAATGTGATAGGGACCTTAGATTAGATTGTAAGCTTACTGGGGCAGGGATTGATGGGAAAGTGATAGGACCTTAGATTGTAAACTCACTGGGACAGGGACTGATGGGAATGTGATAGGGACCTTAGATTGTAAGCTCACCGAGTGAGGGACTGATGGGAATGATAAATAATGGCTTTACTGCTCTGTAGCACATCAGTGATTATATCACTGTGACAATAGTTTGTACAGATTATTGGGGCACTGGGAAAGTGAAGTAGGATTGTAAGCCCTGCAGTCAAGTTTTTATAGGTGTTTGCAGGGATGGGATTTTCAATGCTGTAAAAGGAACAGTTACACAAAAAAATACAGTGTATAAACTAAAATGGAGTTTCTTAAGAAAACACACCAGTTGTACAAGTGCAGCACAACAACACATTATATTGTCATTACTTTAATACACTTTCAGCTTTTGGTGTTAATGTTCCTCACAAATGCCTTTTCGGTTTTAAACGCCTCGAGGTTTTTAATGCTGCTTAACACTTAATCGCATGCAACACTCGCTTAGCAGCTCCCACACTCGCTTTGAATTCAAGGCAATTTGGAATTGGTTTTCATTTTTTTATTATTTGTGGTTTTTGAGTTATTTCACCTTTTATTCAGCAGCTCTATAATTTGCAATGTCAGCCATCTGGTTGCTAGGGTCTAAAGTCCCCTAGCAACCATGCATTGATTTGACTAAAAGACTAGAATATAAAGGAGAGGCCTGAATAGAAATATGACTAATAAAAAAAGCAATAACAATACAGTTGTAGCCTTACAGAGCATTTGAATCTCTTGTATGAACAGCACGGCTGTAAATTCACCTCCTTTATTCCCACCAACGTCTTCGGCCCACACGATAATTTCAATATTGACGACGGGCACGTCCTGCCGGGGCTCATTCACAGAGTCTACTCGGCCAAGTGTTAGTTTTTGCACAACTTGCTCACTATCAGACGCACAACCCACCTTGAGAAATTTATAGTTGTACTTATAATTATACTCAATTATATGCTTGGAAACATTAAATTGCACAGGGCTTTCTACTGCAGCCTCCCTGCACATGTGTATGGAGTATATTGCATATTCTTATGTGTGTAGGGGAAGAAGCGCTTGGGTTACAGGTCTGAATGGAGTATTATTGGCTTCACTGGGGCCGACTTGGATCATCTAAACCATTCCTGCCACTAAATAATGATTTTATATATGTTTTCTCTATATATATTGAGTGAACCACATCAATAGGTCATTTATCTGCGTATTTGGGTTTAGTTATAGTGGGAGCTACCTTATATATGTCTTTGGTAAGAGCAATATGTTACTCATGTAGTACAACAGATAGTACAAATGATGGGGATACACTGTATTCAGATGTAAGTACTGAGCAGCTCAGGTAGATCCAGTCCTTGCTCAGTCAGACAGGGTTTTGTTCCACTCTAGGACTAACAATGGCTTCTTGTGGTTTCAGAGAATGGCACTGCTCTCTCTGTCTGGACACGGAGACAGTTCATCTATTCACTGGTAAGGGACAGGAATTCAAGGGCAGAGCTAGGGTTAACCAAAAAAAATATGTACCCAGGCCAACCCCATGTCTGCTGGTGCCCACACACAACTGAGCAGAGGGTTGATAGTCTGACTCTGACTGTAGCTTTAAGGGTTGGGTTGGTTGCGGTTCAGCCCCTACATCTAACTGCGTATGTTTCTATCCTAGGATCTAGCAAGGCTTTTCATTTGGGTGCTGAGGGAGTACAATGAGGTGGACCCCATTATTCTTTCTGGTAAGAAGTGCTACCTGTACCCCAGATACTTATCTGTTACCTCTCTTTGTATGTTCTGGATAAGACAATTTCCCCTCCATGGGCCAAATATATTCCTATTTCATATAAACCATGGTATACTCTTTATAACATTGAAAATACACATATTGCTACTTTAAGTAAACTTAGGGGCTGTTCCTGCTGAATTGTGCTTAGTACAGGGAATACCTATGCTGCCATAGTTTTATGGGATCTCTCTGTACAGACTATGAGCAAACTTAGGGACTGTTCCTGCTGAATTGTGCTTAGTACAGGGAATACCTATGCTGCCATAGTTTTATGGGATCTCTCTGTACAGACTATGAGCAAACTTAGGGGCTGTTCCTGCTGAATTGTGCTTAGTACAGGGGACTGTTGTAGAATATGTGAGTATAGATTATTATCGGTGTAGTTTGGGGATGAAGGTGCTGCTATACCTGTATATGACATATCGGTCAGCCCATTGGCTTCTCAGAAGGAGTTGGAGCAGTAGAGGAAGGGAGGGCTATGGATAGAGACAAGCCTTAGAGATAATGGCAGCAAATAAAAATATATATATATATATATATATATATATATATATATATATATATATATATATATATATATATATATAAAGCCATTGGTTGGCGGAACTCACCTCCGCCATTCGATCATTTCGCCGGGTGCTAACCCAATTCAATATAAAGTCCAAAAATAAAAGGAAGCACATACAGCATAAAGGTTGTTAGAAGTCCTTTACTGAATCATATGAACATCTATGCGTTTTCGGTACCTCAAGGGACCGTCATCAGGATATAGATATATATATTATAGGGGGAGCTAATAAGTGTGAAGCATAAGTTGGGGATCATTGTACTGAAGCTCATTTGGGTTCATGTGCTGATCTGTGACTTGTTCTGTTCCAGTTGGAGAGGAGGATGAGGTGTCCATCAAGGAAGCAGCCGAGAGCATCGTAGCAGCCATGGAGTTTAAGGGAGAGCTGATTGTATCCTTGGGCTGAGTATTTATATGTGTAATGGATACACACAAGCACATGTCTGTACTCACACTGACTAATACTCACTCACCAGCAGTGCCCATGCATGTTAGGAAATGAAGGGGTTAACCCTCCCTATTAAGTGGCTAAGGGAATTTAACCCTCACTTACCCAGGGACAAAGCTCTGAATCTGGACTACTCTCCTCTGATCAGTGGCAGAGACTGGACCCAAATGAAAGGGACAGGTGGTAAATCCTGCCCACTTACCCACAATCCAATAGGAGATTGAATTCACTTACCCTGGGGCAGTTCTCCCTGAGCATGCGACAGATAGGAGAGTACGAGCAAGAAGTACAGAGGATCAGAGCACTGGACCTGGGTAATTACTGGGCCCCTAATGGATTCACTTTCTATCCAGGAGGATTTTCCTGCCTGACCATGGGGAAGAGAGCAGCCCAAGGGTTTAGGGAAGTGGTTTGAGTACTTGGGGGAGGTCCATTTCACAGGGAGTGGTTCCTGATTGACCATGGGGAATAGAACACCTCACTGTTGGAAGTCTACAATATGTTTTACCCTTAACTGCCCCCGACCTCAGTTCGACAGCACAAAGTCTGATGGGCAGTTCAAGAAGACTGCGAGTAACCACAAGCTCAGGAAATACCTGCCGGACTTTCAGTTCACCCCCTTCAATGAAGGTAAGAGAGGCGAGTGGTACAGCCCAGCAACATTGTGACCATAACCAGCAGTAGTGATGTGTGTTACACCAGTGCGACACATTAAAGGGGCAGTACACACGTATACAGTCCTTCTTCCCACATGAACAACAGAAATTGTGCTGAAAATACTTTCTGCCTATTTTTTTTTTTATAAATATGTATATTTACTTGTTGTTATTTATATAAAACAGGAACAGAGCACTGTTGATTCCGGATTAATCACCCCCCCCCCCTGTAATCAGAGGAGTGTCACAAAAGATGACAAACTTCCTTCAGCCCTTTGTTACGATTACAAATGTTTTGCATCACAGATAAGCAGGAGCCCATTGTACAGGGGGATTAAAACAAAAGTATGTTCAGCACAAGCCGGATTATTGCACAAGAGGGATACGGTCTCTTTGTAGCAGCAGAGCTCTAATAAAGGCTGCTAGTTACATACATACATATATACAGTACATACGGTGAGCTTCCGCTAGCGAAACCCAAGGCCCCGGCACAGATTTTAACACAGAAACTGACCAACTTAAAGAGTTCAAATTGCCACTTTGCTGGCTTTTATTTTCAAATAACACAAAATCTTCAGCCCACTGGCTTCAAATGGGGAATCACATATGCTTCACATCATAGCAATAACAGTCCCGCTTCACACCCACACTGGTGTGCACATTACTCACAGTGGAGTTTAGCCCTCAATGGCTTTCAGCAGACCACAAATCCCAGAATCCTCTCTGGTCACACTTGAGACTCTTGTCTCCTGGGAGTGGGTTCTCTGGTCCTCTCTCCAGCTCAGGGGAATCACTCTTGTTCTCTGGTGCTCACAAGCACATGTAGCCCCTCCCCTTCACTCCAGGAGGTCTCTATCAGGAAGCAGCAGCCCTGAGGTGTTGCTCCACACCTCCTTTTAACTATCCTTAATTAACTAATTACTTAGCTAGCTACCTAGTTTAGCCAGCTGCAAAACCTTACATAGCGCAAGGGATGGAAGCCCACCCTGCTCTCTGCCCACCCTGCTCTCTTCCATCCACTCCAGGGATGTTCGGGCCCCTGGCTAAGGAAGAGCGGTGCCTGTGACCCCTGGGACTGGTGGTGGGAGATGAATTATTTGCATCAGGAATTGTAGATCTGTCTTTCTGTCCGGAATCTTAGTGGAGGGTGATTGGTTAATGTATTTCCCCTTTATTAATCTGTACTGTACCTACAGTGGGGCCCCGTGGGTCTGGCTCCTGCACTGGCACATGAGTACATTTGTAAGATTTAGGGAGAATAGGGGTAAGTGTAACACCTACAGGATGGGGCTGATTAGAAATATCCTGCTTGTGGTACCCGGGGGTGCAAGTGTGATATTAGACTGCTCCATTCTGTTCTACCAGTGCAGTCTGCAGCTTCCCATGATCCACCCATCAGACTGGTACATTATAAATATTGTATCTATAGAAATAGTACAGTACATTAAATATATTGTATATATAGAAATAGTACAGTACATTAAATATATTGTATATATAGAAATAGTACAGTACATTCTATATATTGTATATATTATATATAAAAATAGTACAGTACATTATATATATTGTATATATAGAAATCCAGGCAATGTGTGTGTAGGCTGGTTAGTACCAATATTCCCAGTATTCCCTGTGACCCACAGTATTACATGTACAGTAACTCCCAGTATTCCTTAAAGGAGAACTAACCTGTTCTTTCTGTTTTTTAATGAGGATAATTCCCCCGCACCTTTCATAGAGGGTCACCGGTGAGGAAAGTGTTCAGTTGCCTGGTACAGAGGCTCTGGGGGAGACACAGAGGAATGGGAGTGGCTTCCCTGGCTGGGGGGTCCCCTTACATAATGAATAATGGGCCCTGAGAAATAATAGTCAGCTTGTGCTGTTTCTGATACTGACTCCAGTCCAACTTGCATCCACTCCAGGCTTTTAGTAAGCCCTCAGTATACAATCCCACATTAGCTGCCTGTAGTCCACATTGATTAGAACAACTGTACAACTCCCATTAGTCCACATGCAGGGAGTTGCACATTCCTCAATCCTCCCATGGGCTTTGCTATAACATTTCTTTGTGGCCCCTCATTGGCCCCGTCCCCTCCTCTAGCCATTCCTACCCCTCATGTGTCTGTACAATATACAAGTGCTGCACTCTGCATATTTATTGCTCACCCATCTCAGGGACACATGGAGGCCCAGTTGGCCACTAGTGGCCGCTGCATTTATTTCATGCCTGTGAATGGCATGTGAATATTGAATAAAGATGCCATTTTCTTGGAAAGGTGAATTTTATTTATTGTTTCACAAATGAGAAAATGAATGACAAGAAAGAAAAATAAGAGTGAGAGAAAAGAAAAAACAACAGATATGTCTGTGTCTAGTTGTTTGTAGTCATTAAACAGAAATAAAAAGTAAACGTTTCATTTGAGTTGAAGTGATTGTAGGGTGGTGCCCCTGAGTGACTGGGTATTTACACAATGTTTTTAGGGCTTTACTTAGGGGATGCATTAAGGGGTTTTATTTAGCGACTGTATTTAGGGGCTTTATTTAGGGGATGCATTTAGGGGCTTTATTTTGGGACTGTTTTTAAGGGCTGTATATATGGGTTGTATTTAGGGAATGTATTTATCGACAGTATTTAGGGACTGAATTTAAGGGATGTTTTTAGGGGCTTTATTTAGGGACTTTATTTAGGGGAAGTTTTTAGGGGATGCATTTAGGGGGTTTATTTAGGATATGTATTTAGGGGATTTATTTAGGGAATGCATTTAGGGGCTTTATTCAGGGACTTAATTTAGGAGATGTGTTTATGGCTATATTTAGGGGCTGTATGTAGGTAATTTATTTAGGGACTATATTTAGGGACTTTATTTAGGGGATGTATTTAGGTGCTTTATTTAGGGACTATATTTCGGAACTGTTTTTGGGGGCTTTATTTATGGTATGTATTTAGGGGCTGTATTTGGGACTGTATTCATTGACTGTATTTAGGGGCTTTATTTAGGTGATGCATTTATGGGCTTTATTCATGGACTGTATTTAAGGACTGCATTTAGGGCCTTTATTTAGGGGATGCATTTAGGGGATTTATTTAGGGGAAGCATTTAGGGGCTTTATATAGGGACTGTATTTCGGGGATGTTTTTAGGGTCTGTATTTAGGAACTGTACTTAGATCTGTATTTAGGGGATGCATTTAGGGGCTTTATTTAGGTACTGTATTCAGGGACTATATTTAAGGGAAGTTTTAAGTGGATGTATTTAGGGGCTGTATTGAGGGCCTGTATTTAGTGACTGTATTTGGGGGCTTTATTCAGTGACTGTATTGCTAAACTGTATTACGGGCTTTATTTAGGGGATGTATTTAGGGGCTTTATTTAGGGACTGTATTTAGGGGATGTTTTCAGGGCTTTACTTAGGGGATGCACTTAGGAGGTTTATTTAGGGGCTGTATTTAGGTGTTTTTTTTAGGGACTATATTTAGGGGATCTTTTTAAGGGCTATTTTTAGGGGATGTAATTGGGGCTTTATTTAGGGACTATTTAGGGGATGTTTGTAGGGCTTTATTTAGGGACAGTATTTCGGAACTGTATTTAGGGGCTTTATTTAGGGACTTTATTTAGGGACTTTATTTAGGGGATGTTGTAGGGATTTATTTAGGGGCTCTATGTAGGTAACGTATTTAAGGGCTGTATTTAGGGACTGTATTTAGGGATGTATTTAGGGGCTTTATTTAGGGACTATATTTCGGAAATGTTTTTAGGGGCTGTATTTGGGACTGTATTTATTGACTGTATTTAGGGGCTTTATTTAGGTGATGCATTTATGGGCATTATTTAGGGACTGCATTTAGGGGCTTTATTTAGGGGATGCATTTAGGGACTGTATTTCGGGGATGTTTTTAGGGGCTGTATTTAGTGGATATATTTAGGGGCTTTATTTAGGGACTGTATTTAGGGGCTTTATTTAGGGGATGTATTTCTGGGCTTTATTTAGGGACTGTATTTAGGGGATGTTTTTAGGGCTTTATTTAGGGGAAGCATTTAGGGGGTTTATTTAGGGACTGTATTTAAGGGCTTTACTTAGGGGATGCATTTACGGATTTATTTAAAACTTTTATTTATGGACTGTATTTAGGGGATGTTTTTATGGACTATATTTAGGGACTATATTTTGGGGATGCATTTAGGGGCTTTAATTACGGACTGTATTTAGGGAATGTATTTATGGGATTTCTTTATGAGTTTCATTTAGGGACTGTATTTAGGGCCTGTATATAAGGACTGCATTGAGGGGATGTATTTAGGGGATGCATTTAGGGGATGCATTTAGGGACTGTATTTCGGGGATGTTTTTAGGGGCTGTATTTAGTGGATATATTTAGGGGCTTTATTTAGGGACTGTATTTAGGGGCTTTATTTAGGGGATGTATTTCTGGGCTTTATTTAGGGACTATATTTAGGGAAAGGTTTTAGGGCTTTATTTAGGGGATGCATTTAGGGGCTTTATTTAGGGACTGTATTTAAAGGGCTTTATTTAGGGGCTTTATTTAAGGGTGTTATATAGGGACTGTATTTAGGGGATGTATTTAGGGGCTTTATTTTGGGACTTTATTTAGGGGATGTTTTTATGGCTTTAATAAGGGGAATCATTTAGGGGTTTTATTTAGTGACTGTATTTATAGGCTTTATTTAAGGGATGCATTTAGGAGCTTTATTTAGGGACTTATTTAGTGGATGTATTTAGGGGCTTTATTTAGGGACTGTATTTACGGACTATATTTAGAGGATTTTTTTAGAGGATGTATTTAGGGTCTTTATTTAGGGACTGTATTTAGGGGATGTATTTAGGGGCTTTATTTAGGGACTGTATTTGCGGGATTATATTTAGGGGCTTTATTGATGGACTGTTTTTAAGGGATGTTTTAGGGCTTTATTTAGGGGATGCATATAGTGGGTTTATTTAGGGACTATACTTAGTGAAGGTATTTAGGGACAGTATTTAGGGCCTGCATTTAGAGTCTATATTTAGAGGATGTATTTAAGGGCTTTATTTAGGGACTGTATTTAGTGGCTTTATTTAGGGGATGCATTTAGGGGCTTTATTTAGGGGATTCATTTAGGGGCTTTATTTAGGGACTGTATTTAGGGGGCGTATTTAGGGACTTTATTTAGGGGGCGTATTTAGGGGCTTTATATAGGGACTTAATTTCAGGACTATATTTAGGGAATGTATTTAGGGGATGCATTTAAGGGCTTTTTTTAGGGACTGTATTTCGGGACGGGATTGAAGGGATTTTTTCAGGGGATGTATTTCTGGGCTTTATTTAGGGACTGTATTTAGGGGATGTTTTTAGGGCTTTATTTAGGGGAAGCATTTAGGGGGTTTCTTTAGGGACTGTATTTAAGGGCTTTACTTAGGGGATGCATTTACGGATTTATTTGAAACTTTTATTTATGGACTGTATTTAGGGGATGTTTTTATGGACTATATTTAGGGACTATATTTTGGGGATGCATTTAGGGGCTTTAATTACGGACTGTATTTAGGGAATGTATTTATGGGATTTATTTATGAGTTTCATTTAGGGACTGTATTTAGGGCCTGTATATAAGGACTGCATTGAGGGGATGTATTTAGGGACTGTATTTAGGGGATGTTTTTAGGGTCTGTATGTATGGGACATTTTTAGGGGCTTTAATTAGGGACTGTATTTAGGAACTTTATTTAGGGGATGCATTTAGGGGCTTTATTTAGGGATTTTATTTCAGGACTGTATTTTGGGATTGTATTTATGGGATGTATTTAGGGGCTGTATTTAGGGTATGTATTTAGGGGCTTTTTTTAGGGACTGTAATTAGGGCCTGTATTTAAGGACTGTTTTTAGGGGATGTATTTAATGGCTTTATGTAGGGACTGTATTTCGGGACGATTTAAGGGCTTTATTTAGTGGATGTATTTCTGGGCTTTTTTTTAGGGACTGTAGTTAGGGAATGGTTTTAGGGCTTTATTTAAGGGATGCATTTAGGGGGTTTATTTAGGGACTGTATTTAAAGGGCTTTATTTAGGGAATGCATTTAGGGGCTTTTTTTGGGATTTTATTTAGGGTATGTTTTTAGTGGCTGTATTTTGGGACTGTATTTAGGGACTGTATTTATTGACTGTTTTGATGAGTTATATAGGGGATAAAGTGGGTTTATTTAGGGACTGCACTTAGGGGCTTTAATTTGGGGTTTTATTTAGGGAGTTTAATTATGGGTTTTATTTAGGGACTGTATTTAGGGGTTGTTTTTATGAGCTGTATTTAGGAACTGTATATATGGGCTTTTTTTAGGGGCATTATTTAGGGAATGTATTTAGGGGATGTATTTAGGGGCTTTATTTAGGGCTGTATTTCAGGACTGTGTTTAGGGGCTGTATTTATGGGATGTATTTAGGGGTTGTATTTAGGGACTGTATTTCTGGATTGTATTTAGGGGATTCTTTAGGGCTTAATCAGGGGATGCATTTAGGGGGTTTATTTAGGGACTATATTTAGGAAATGTATTTAGGGAATGTTTTTAGGGACTGTATTTAGGGGATATATTTAGGGGCTTTATTTAGGTACTGTATTTAGGGACTGTATTCAGGGGCATTATTTAGGGAATGTATTTAGGGGCTTGATTTAGGAACTGTTTTTAGGGGCTGTATTTATGGGATGTATTTAGTGGTTGTATTTAGGGGCTTTATTTAGGGACTATATTTCGAGACTGTATATAGGGTCTATATTTAGGGGATGTATTTCACGGCTTTATTTGGAGACTATATTTAGGGGATGTTTTTAGAGATTTATTTTGGGGATACATTTAGGTGGTTTATTTAGGGACTTTATGTAGGGGCTTTATTTAGGGGTGCATTTAGGGGCTTTATTTAGGGGTTTTATTTAGGGACTTTATGTAGGGGATATTTTTAGGGGCTTTATTGAGCGACGGTATTTAGGGACTGTATTTAGGGGCTTTTTTAGGGAGTGTATTTAAGGGATTTTTTAGGGATTTATTTAGGGGATGCAATTAGTGAGTTTATTTAGGGACTGTATTTAGGGAATTTATTTAGGGAATTTATTTAGGGAGTGTATTTCGGAACTGTTTTTAGGGCCTTTATGTAGGGGATGCATTTAGGGGCTTTATTTAGGGAATGTATTTAGGGGTTTTATTTAGGCACTGTATTTATAGCCCGTATATATAGGGAATGTTTTTAGGGGAGGGGAGGTATTTAGGGGCTTTGTTTAGGGACTGTTTTTCGGTACTTTATTTAGGGGCTTTATTTCGGGAATGTATGTAGGGGCTTTATTTAGGAATTATATTTAGGGACTATTTAGGGGATGTTTTTAGGGGCTGCATTAAGGGGATGTATTTAGGGGCTTTATTTAGGGACTGTATTTAATGGCTTTTTTTAGGGGATTTTTTAGGGGCTTTATTTAGGTACTGTATTTAGGGGATGTTTTTAGTGGGTTTATTTAGGGATTGTATTTAGCGGCTTTATTTAGGGGATGCATTTCGGGGCTGTATTTATTGACTGTATTTAGGGGATGTATTTAAAGACTTTATTTAGGGACTGTATTTAGGGGATGCATTTAGGGACTTTATTTAGGGAATGTAATTAGGGGTTTTATTTAGGCACTGTATTTATAGCCCGTATATATAGGGAATGTTTTTAGGGGAGGTATTTAGGGGCTTTGTTTAGGTACTGTATTTAGGGGATGTTTTTAGTGGGTTTATTTAGGGATTGTATTTAGCGGCTTTATTTAGGGGATGCATTTCGGGGCTGTATTTATTGACTGTATTTAAGGGATGTATTTAAGGGCTTTATTTAGGGACTGTATTTAGGGGATGCATTTAGGGACTTTATTTCGGGAATGTATGTAGGGGCTTTATTTAGGGACTGTATTTAGGGACTATTTAGGGGATGTTTTTATGGGTTGTATTTAGGGGATGTATTTAGGGGCTTTATTTAGGTACTGTATTTAGGGGATGTTTTTAGTGGGTTTATTTAGCTATTGTATTTAGCAGTTTTATTTAGGGGATGCATTTAGGGGTTTTATTTAGGGAATGTATTTACGGGCTTTATTTAGGGAATGTATTTCGGTACTTTATTTAGGGGCTATATTTCGGGAATGTATGTAGGGGCTTTATTTATGAATTATATTTAGGGACTATTTAGAGGATGTTTTTAGGGGCTGTATTTAGGGGATGTATTTAGGGGCTTTATTTAGGGACTGTATTTAATGGCTTTTTTTAGGGGATATTTTTAGGGCTTTATTTAGGGATTGTATTTAGCGGCTTTATTTAGGGGATGCATTTAGGGGCTGTATTTATTGACTGTATTTAGGGGATGTATTTAAGGGCTTTATTTAGGGACTGTATTTAGGGGATGCATTTAAGGTCTTTATTTAGGGACTGTATTTAGGGGCTTTATTTAAGGGATGTATTTAGGGGCTTTATTTAGATTCTTTATTTAGGGACTGTATTTAGGGGATTTATTAAGGGAATGTATTTATGGACTGTATTTCGGAACTATTTTTAGGGGCTTTATTTAGGGAATTATTTCGGAACTGTATTTAGGGACTTTATT
Source organism: Xenopus petersii (assembly GCA_038501925.1). Taxonomy (NCBI): domain Eukaryota; kingdom Metazoa; phylum Chordata; class Amphibia; order Anura; family Pipidae; genus Xenopus; species Xenopus petersii. The sequence goes on along the minus strand of CM076686.1, from coordinate 9,668,071 downwards.
TAGGGGATGTATTTAGGGGCTTTATTTAGGGACTGTATTTAGGAGATGCATTTAGGGTCTTTATTCATGGACTTTATTTAGGGCCTGTATTTAGAGACTGTATTTATGGGATGTATTTAGGGGCTTCATTTAGGGACGGTATTTTGTGACTGTATTTAGGGGATGCATTTAGGGGGTTTGTTTTGGGGTTTTATTTAGGGACTGTATTTTGGGAATGTTTTTAGTGGCTGTATTTAGGGACTGTATTTATTGACTGTATTTAGGGGTTATTTGGGGGATGCATTTAGTGGGTTTATTTAGGGTCTTTACTTAGGGGCTTTATTTAGGGGATGCATTTAGGGGCTTTAATTAGGGTTTTTTTTTAGGGGATGCATTTAGGGAGTTTATTTAAGGACTGTATTTAGGGGATTTATTTAAGGAATTTATTTAGGGAGTGTATTTCGGAACTGTTTTTAGGGGCTTTTGTTAAGAACTGTATTTATGGGCTTTATGTAGGGGATGCATTTATTGGCTTTATTTAGGGAATGTATTTAGGAGATGTATTTAGGGATTTTATTTAGGGACTGTATTTATGGCCCGAATATAGGGACTGTTTTTAGGGAAGGTATTTAGGGGCTTTGTTTAGGGAATGTATTTCGGTACTTTATTTAGGGGCTTTATTTCGGGAATGTATGTAGGGGCTTTATTTGGGGATGTTTTTAGGGGCTGTATTTAGGGGATGTATTTAGGGGCTATATTTAGGGACTGTATTTAATGTATTTTTTTAGGGGATGTATTTAGGGGCTTTATTTAGGTACTGTATTTAGGGGATGTTTTTAGTGGGTTTATTTAGGGATTGTATTTAGCGGCTTTATTTAGGGACTGTATTTAATGTCTTTTTTTAGGGTATGTATTTAGGGGCTTTATTTAGGTACTGTATTTAGGGGATGTTTTTAGTGGGTTTATTTAGGGATTGTATTTAGCGGCTTTATTTAGGGGATACATTTAGGGGCTTTATTTAGGGGTTTTATTTATTGACTGTATTTAGGGGATGTATTTAAGGGCTTTATTTAGGGGATGTATTTAGGGGCTGTATTTATTGACTGTATTTAGGGGATGTATTTAGGGGCTTTATTTAGGGACTGTATTTAGGGGATGCATTTATGGGCTTTAATTAGGCACTGTATTTCGGGGATGTTTTTAGGGGATGTATTTAGGGGATATATTTAGGGGTTCTTTTAGGGAGCGTATTTCGGTGATGTTTTGTAGGGGCTTTATTAATGGGATGTATTTAGGGGCTTTTATTTAGGGACTGTGTTTAGAGGATTTCTTTAGGGCTATATTTAGGGGATGCATTTAGTGGGTTTTTTTAGGGACTTCATTTAGGGGATGTTTTTAGTGGCTGTATTTAGGGACTGCATTTGACTGTGTTTAGGGGTTATTTGGGGGATGCATTTAGTGGGTTTATTTAGGGACTGTACTTAGGGGCTTTATTTAGGGGATGTATTTAGGGGTTTTATTGAGAGTCTGTATTTAGGGGTTGTTTTTATGGGCTGTATTTAGGAACTGTATTTATGGGCTTTATGTAGGGGATGCATTTAGGGGCTTTATTTAGGGAATGTATTTAGGTTTTTTTATTTAGGGACTGTATTTATGGCCCATATATAGGGACTGTTTTAGGGGCGGTATTTAGGGGCTTTGTTGAGGGACTGAATTTCGGTACTTTATTTAGGGGCTTTATTTCGGGAATGTTTTTAGGGGCTTTATTTAGGGAATGTATTTAGGGACTATTTAGGGGATGTATTTTGTGCCTGTATTTAGGGGATGTATTTAGGGGATGTATTTAGGGGCTTTATTTAGGGACTGTATTTCTGTACTTTATTTGGGGCTTTATTTCGGGAATGTATGTAGGGGCTTTATTTAGGGACTGTATTTAGGGACTATTTAGGGGATGTTTTTATGGGTTGTATTTTGGGGATGTATTTATGGGCTTTATTTAGGGACTGTATTTAATGGCTTTTTTTAGTGGATGTATTTAGGGGCTTTATTTAGGTACTGTATTTAGGGGATGTTTTTAGTGGGTTTATTTAGGGATTGTATTTAGCAGTTTTATTTAGGGGATGCATTTAGGGGTTTTATTTAGGGAATGTATTTACAGGCTTTATTTAGGGGCTTTATTTAGCGAATGTATTTAGGGGATTTATTTAGGGACTGTGTTTCGAGGATTTCTTTAGAGCTATATTTAGGGGATGCATTTAGTGTTTTTTTTAGGGACTTTATTTAGGGGATGCATTTAGGAGCTTTAATTAGGGTTTTTATTTAGGGACTGTATTTAGGGTATGTTTTTAGGGGCTGTCTTTAGGGGCTTTTTTAGGGGATTCATTTAGGGGCTTTAATTAGGGACTGTCTTTCGGGGATGTTTTTAGGGGCTTTATTTAGGAACTGTATTTATGGGCTTTATGTAGGGGATGCATTTAGGGGCTTTATTTAGGGAATGTATTTAGGGGATGTATTTAGGGGTTTTATTTAGGGACTGTTTTTATGGCCCGTATATAGGGACTGTTTTTAGGGGATGTATTTAGGGGCTTTGTTTAGAGACTGTATTTCAGTACTTTATTTAGGGGCTTTATTTCAGGAATGTATGTAGGGGCTTTATTTATTGACTGTATTTAGGGACTATTTAGGGGATATTTTTAGGGGCTGTATTTGGGGGATGTAGTTAGGGGCTTTATTTAGGGACTGTATTTAATGGCTTTTTTTAGGGGATGTATTTAGGGGCTTTATTTAGGTACTGTATTTAGGGGATGTTTTTAGTGGTTTTATTTAGGAGATGCATTTAGGGGGTTTATTTAGGGGTCTTATTTAGGGAATGTATTTAGGGGCTGTATTTATTGACTGTATTGAGGGGATGTATTTAGGGGCTTTATTTGGGGGATGCATTTAGGGGATGTATTTAGGGGTTTTATTGAGGGACTGTATTTAGGGGTTGTGTTTATGGGCTGTATTTAGGGACTATTTAGGGGATATTTTTAGGGGATGTATTTAGGGGTTTTAGACTGTATATAGGGACTGTTTTAGGGGCGGTATTTAGGGTCTTTGTTTTGGGACTGTATTTAGGGACTATTTAGGGGATGTATTTAGGGGCTGTATTTAGGGGATGTATTTAGGGGCTTTATTTAGGGACTGTATTTAATGGCTTTTTTTAGTGGATGTATTTAGGGGCTTTATTTAGGTACTGTATTTAGGGGATGTTTTTAGTGGGTTTATTTAGGGATTGTATTTAGCAGTTTTATTTAGGGGATGCATTTAGGGGTTTTATTTAGGGAATGTATTTACAGGCTTTATTTAGGGGCTTTATTTAGCGAATGTATTTAGGGGATTTATTTAGGGACTGTGTTTCGAGGATTTCTTTAGAGCTATATTTAGGGGATGCATTTAGTGTTTTTTTTAGGGACTTTATTTAGGGGATGCATTTAGGAGCTTTAATTAGGGTTTTTATTTAGGGACTGTATTTAGGGTATGTTTTTAGGGGCTGTCTTTAGGGGCTTTTTTAGGGGATTCATTTAGGGGCTTTAATTAGGGACTGTCTTTCGGGGATGTTTTTAGGGGCTTTATTTAGGAACTGTATTTATGGGCTTTATGTAGGGGATGCATTTAGGGGCTTTATTTAGGGAATGTATTTAGGGGATGTATTTAGGGGTTTTATTTAGGGACTGTTTTTATGGCCCGTATATAGGGACTGTTTTTAGGGGATGTATTTAGGGGCTTTGTTTAGAGACTGTATTTCAGTACTTTATTTAGGGGCTTTATTTCAGGAATGTATGTAGGGGCTTTATTTATTGACTGTATTTAGGGACTATTTAGGGGATATTTTTAGGGGCTGTATTTGGGGGATGTAGTTAGGGGCTTTATTTAGGGACTGTATTTAATGGCTTTTTTTAGGGGATGTATTTAGGGGCTTTATTTAGGTACTGTATTTAGGGGATGTTTTTAGTGGTTTTATTTAGGAGATGCATTTAGGGGGTTTATTTAGGGGTCTTATTTAGGGAATGTATTTAGGGGCTGTATTTATTGACTGTATTGAGGGGATGTATTTAGGGGCTTTATTTGGGGGATGCATTTAGGGGATGTATTTAGGGGTTTTATTGAGGGACTGTATTTAGGGGTTGTGTTTATGGGCTGTATTTAGGGACTATTTAGGGGATATTTTTAGGGGATGTATTTAGGGGTTTTATTGAGGGACTGTATTTAGGGGTTGTTTTTATTGGCTGTATTTAGGAACTGTATTTGTGGGCTTTATATAGGGGATGCATTTAGGGGGTTTATTTAGGGGATGTATTTAGGGGCTTTATTTAGGGACTGTATTTAATGGCTTTTTTTAGGGGATGTATTTAGGGTCTTTATTTAGGTACTGTATTTAGGGGATGTTTTTAGTGGATTTATTTAGGGATTATATTAAGGGGCTTTATTTAGGGGTTTTATTTAGGGGATTTATTTAGGGACTGTGTTTAGATGATTTCTTTAATGCTGTATATAGGGGATGCATTTAGTGGGTTTTTTTAGGGGATGTATTTAGGGGCTTTATTTAGGGACTGTATTTAATGGCCTTTTTTTAGGGGATGTATTTAGGGTCTTTATTTAGGTACTGTATTTAGGGGATGTTTTAAGTGGGTTTATTTAGGGATTATATTTAGGGGATTTTTTTAGGGGCTTTATTTAGGAGTTTTATTTAGGGAATTTATATAGGGGATTTATTAAGGGACTGTGTTTAGATGATTTCTTTAAAGCTATATTTAGGGGATGCATTTAGTGGGTTTTTTAGGGACTTTATTTAGGGGATGTTTTTAGTGGCTGTATTTAGGGACTGTATTTATTGACTGTATTTAGGGGTTATTTGGGGGATGCATTTAGTGGGTTTATTAAGGGACTGTACTTAGGGGCTTTATTTATGGGATGCATTTAGGGGCTTTAATTGCGGGTTTTATTTAGGGGCTTTATTTGGGGGATGCATTTAGAGGATGTATTTAGGAGTTTTATTGAGAGTCTGTATTTAGGGGTTGTTTTTATGGGCTGTATTTACGAACTGTATTCATGGGCTTTATGTAGGGGATGCATTTAGGGGCTTTATTTAGGGAATGTATTTAGGTTTTTTTATTTAGGGACTGTATTAAGGGACTGTTTTAGGGGTGGTAATTAGGGGCTTTGTTTAGGGACTGTATTTCGGTACTTTATTTAGGGGCTTTATTTCGGGAATGTTTTTAGGGACTTTATTTAGGGACTGTATTTAGGGACTATTTAGGGGATGTTTTTATGGGTTGTATTTAGGGGATGTATTTATGGGCTTTATTTATTGACTGTATTAAGGGGATGTATTAAGGGGATGTATTTAGGGGCTTTATTTGGGTTATGCATTTAGGGGATGTATTTAGGGGTTTTATTGAGGGACTGTATTTAGGGGTTATTTTTATGGGCTGTATTTAGGAACTGTATTTATGGGCTTTATGTAGGGGATGCATTTAGGGGCTTTATTTAGGGGATGTATTTAGGGGCTTTATTTAGGCACTGTATTTAATGGCTTTTTTTAGGGGATGTATTTAGGGTCTTTATTTAGGTACTGTATTTAGGGGATGTTTTTAGTGGGTTTATTTAGGGATTATATTTAGGGACTTTTTTAAGGGGCTTTATTTAGGGGTTTTATTTAGAAAATTTATTTAGGGGATTTATTTAGTGACTTTGTTTAGATGATTTCTTTAAAGCTATATGTAGGGGATGCATTTAGTGGGTTTTTTTAGGGACTTTATTTAGGGGATGTTTTTAGTGGCTGTATTTAGGGACTGTATTTATTGACTTTTTTTAGGGGTTATTTGGGGGATGCATTTAGTGGGATTATTTAGGGAATGTACTTAGGGGCTTTATTTAGGGGATGCATTTAGGGGCTTTAATTGGGGGTTTTATTTAGGGGCTTTATTTGGGGGATGCATTTAGGGGATGTATTTAGGGGTTTTATTGAGAGTCTGTATTTAGGGGTTTTTTTTATGGGCTGTATTTAGGAACTGTATTTATGGGCTTTATGTAGGGGATGCATTTAGGGGCTTTATTTAGGGAATGTATTTAGGTTTTTTATTTAGGGACTGTATTTATGGCCCATATATAGGGACTGTTTTTAGGGAAGGTATGTAGGGGCTTTGTTTAGAGACTGTATTTCGGTACTTTATTTAGGGGCTTTATTTCGGGAATGTATGTAGGGGCTTTATTTAGGGACTGTATTTAGGGACTATTTAGGGGATGTATTTAGGGGCTGTATTTAGGGGATGTATTTGGGGGCTTTATTTGGGGGATGCATTTAGGGGATTTATTTAGGGGTTTTATTGAGGGACTGTATTTAGGAGTTGTTTTTATGGGCTGTATTTAGGAACTGTATTTATGGGCTTTATATAGGGGATGCATTTAGGGGCTTTATTTAGGGAATGTATTTAGGGACTGTATTTAATGGCCTTTTTTTATGGGATGTATTTAGTGTCTTTATTTAGGTACTGTATTTAGGGGATGTTTTAAGTGGGTTTATTTAGGGATTATATTTAGGGGCTTTTTTTAGGGGCTTTATTTAGGGGATTTATTTAGGGCCTGTGTTTAGATGATTTCTTTAAAGCTATATTTAGGGGATGCATTTAGTGGTTTTTTTTAGGGACTTCATTTAGGGGATGTTTTTAGGGGCTTTAATTGGGGGTTTTATTTAGGGGCTTTATTTGGGGGATGCATTTAGGGGATGCATTTAGGGGTTTTATTGAGTCTGTATTTAGGGGTTGTTTTTATGGGCTGTATTTAGGAACTGTATGTAGGGGCTTTATGTAGGGGATGCATTTAGGGGCTTTATTTAGGGGATGTATTTAGGGGTTTTATTTAGGGACTGTATTTATGGCCCGCATATAGGGACTGTTTTTAGGGGAGGTATTTAGGGGCTTTGTTTAGAGACTGTATTTCGGTACTTTATTTAGGGGCTTTATTTCGGGAATGTATGTAGGGGCTTTATTTAGGGACTGTATTTAGGGACTATTTAGGGGATGTTTTTATGGGTTGTATTTAGGGGATGTATTTAGGGGCTTTATTTAGGTACTGTATTTAGGGGATGTTTTTAGTGGGTTTATTTAGCTATTGTATTTAGCAGTTTTATTTAGGGGATGCATTTAGGGGTTTTATTTAGGGAATGTATTTACGGGCTTTATTTAGGGAATGTATTTAGGGGATTTATTTAGGGACTGTGTTTAGAGGATTTCTTTAGAGCTATATTTAGGGGATGTATTTAGTGGTTTTTTTAGGGACTTTATTTAGGGGATGCATTTAGGAGCTTTAATTAGGGTTTTTATTTAGGGACTGTATTTAGGGTATGTTTTTAGAGGTTTTCTTTAGGGGCTTTTTTAGGGGATTCATTTAGGGGCTTTAATTAGGGACTGTATTTCGGGGATGTTTTTAGGGGCTGTATTTAGGGGTTCTTTTAGGGAGTGTATTTCGGTGATGTTTTTTGGGGTTTTATTTATGGGATGTATTTAGGGGCTTTTATTTAGGGACTGTGTTTAGAGGATTTCTTTAGGGCTATATTTAGGGGGTGCATTTAGTGGTTTTTTTTTTTAGGGACTTTATTTAGTGGTTGCATTTAGGAGCTTTAATTATGGTTTTTATTTAGGGACTGTATTTAGGGTAATGTTTTTTAGGGGCTGTCTTTAGGGGCTTTATTTAGGGGATTCATTTAGGGGCATAATTAGGGACTGTCTTTCGGGGATGTTTTTAGGGGCTTTATTTAGGAACTGTATTTATGGGCTTTATGTAGGGGATGCATTTAGGGGCTTTATTTAGGTAATGTATTTAGGGGATGTATTTAGGGGTTTTATTTAGGGACTGTTTTTATGGCCCGTATATAGGGACTGTTTTTAGTGGATGTATTTAGGGTCTTTGTTTAGAGGCTGTATTTCGGTACTTTATTTAGGGGCTTTATTTCAGGAATGTATGTAGGGGCTTTATTTAGGGACTGTATTTAGGGACTATTTAGGGGATATTTTTACGGGCTGTATTTAGGGGATGTATTTAGGGGCTTTATTTAGGGACTGTATTTAATGGCTTTTTTTAGGAGATGTATTTAGGGGCTTTATTTAGGTACTGTATTTAGGGGATGTTTTTAGTGGGTTTATTTAGGGATTGTATTTCGCGGCTTTATTTAGCGGATGCATTTAGGGGGTTTATTTAGGGCTTTTATTTAGGGAATGTATTTAAGGGCTGTATTTATTGACTGTATTTAGGGGATGCATTTAGTGGATGTATTTAGGGGTTTTATTGAGGGACTGTATTTAGGGGTTGTTTTTATGGGCTGTATTTAGGGACTATTTAGGGGATATTTTTAGGGGCTGTATTTAGGTGATGTATTTAGGGGCTTTATTTAGGGACTGCATTTAATGGCTTTCTTTAGGGGATGTATTTAGGGGCTTTATTTAGGGGATGCATTTAGGGGCTTTATTTAGGGGTTTTATTTAGGAAATGTATTAAGGGGCTGTATTTATTGACTGTATTTAGGGTATGTATTTAGGGGCTTTATTTGGGGGATGCATTTAGGGGATATATTTAGGGGTTTTATTGAGGGACTGTATTTAGGGATTGTTTTTATGGGCTGTATTTAGGAACTGTATTTATGGGCTTTATGTAGGGGATGCATTTAGGGGCTTTATTTATGGGATGTATTTAGGAGCTTTATTTAGGGACTGTATTTAATGGCTTTTTTAGGGGATGTAGTTAGGGTCTTTAGTTAGGTACTGTATTTAGGCGATGTTTTTAGTGGGTTTATTTAGGGATTAAATTTAGGGGCTTTTTTTAGGGGCTTTATTTAGGGGTTTTATTTAGGGGATTTATTTAGGGACTGTGTTTAGATGAGTTTTTTTAAAGCTGTATTTAGGGGATGTATTTAGTGGGTTTTTTTAGGGACTTTATTTAGGGGATGTTTTTAGTGGCTGTATTTAGGGACTGTATTTATTGACTGTATTTAGGGGTTATTTGGGGGATGCATTTAGTGGGTTTATTTAGGGACTGTACTTAGGGGATGCATTTAGGGGATGCATTTAGGGGATGTATTTAGGGGTTTTATTGAGAGTCTGTATTAGGGGTTGTTTTTATGGGCTGTATTTAGGAACTCTATTAATGGGCTTTATGTAGGGGATGCATTTAGGGGCTTTATTTAGGGAATTTATTTAGGTTTTTTATTTAGGGACTGTATTTATGGCCCATATATAGGGACTGTTTTAGGGGAGGTATTTAGGGTCTTTGTTTTGGGACTGTATTTAGGGACTATTTAGGGGATGTATTTAGGGGCTGTATTTAGGGGATGTATTTAGGGGCTTTATTTAGGGACTGTATTTAATGGCTTTTTTTAGGGGATGTATTTAGGGGCTTTACTTAGGTACTGTATTTAGGGAATGTTTTTAATTGGTTTATTTAGAGATTGTATTTAGCAGTTTCATTTAGGCGATACATTTAGGGGCTTTATTTAGGGGTTTTATTTAGGGTATGTATTTAGGGGATGTATTTAGGGGCTTTATTTGGGTTATGCATTTAGGGGATGTATTTAGGGGTTTTATTGAGGGACTGTATTTAGGGGTTGTTTTTATGGGCTGTATTTAGGAACTGTATTTATGGGCTTTATGTAGGGGATGCATTTAGGGGCTTTATTTAGGTGATGTATTTAGGGGCTTTATTTAGGGACTGTATTTAATGGCTTTTTTTAGGGGATGTATTTAGGGTTTTTATTTAGGTACTGTATTTAGGGGATGTTTTTAGTGGGTTTATTTAGGTATTATATTTAGGGTCTTTATTTAGGGGTTTTATTCAGGGAATTTATTTAGGGGATTTATTTAGGGACTGTGTTTAGATGATTTCTTTAAAGCTATATTTAGGGGATGCATTTAGTGGGTTTTTTTAGGGACTTTATTTAGGGGATGTTTTTAGTGGCTGTATTTAGGGACTGTATTTATTTACTGTATTTAGGGGTTATTTGGGGGATGCATTTAGTAGGTTTATTTAGGGACTGTACTTAGGGGCTTTATTTAGGGGATGCATTTAGGGGCTTTAATTGGGGGTTTTATTTAGGGGCTTTATTTGGGGGATGCATTTAGGGGATGTATTTAGGGGTTTTATTGAGAGTCTATATTTAGTGTTTTCTTTTTTATGGGCTGTATTTAGGAACTGTATTTATGGGCTTTATGTAGGGGATGCATTTAGGGGCATTATTTAGGGAATGTATTTAGGTTTTTTTTTTAGGGACTGTATTTATGGCCCATATATAGGGACCGTTTTAGGGGAGGTATTTAGGGGCTGTGTTTAGGGACTGTATTTCGGTACTTTATTTAGGGGCTTTATTTCGGGAATGTTTTTAGGGGCTTTAATTAGGGACTGTATTTAGGGACTATTTAGGGTATGTATTTAGGGGCTTTATTTAGGGATTGTATTTAATGGCTTTTTTTAGGGGATGTATTTAGGGGCTTTATTTAGGTACTGTATTTGGGGGATGTTTTTAGTGGGTTTATTTAGGGATTATATTTAGCGGCTTTATTTAGGGGCTTTATTTAGGGGTTTTATTTAGGGAATGTATTTAGGGGCTTTATTTAAGGGATGCATTTAGGGGCTTTATTTAGATTCTTTATTTAGGGACTGTATTTCTGAACTGTTTTTAGGATCTTTATTTAGGGAATGTATTTCGGAACTGTATTTAGGAACTTTATTTAGGTAATATATTTAGGGGATTTCTTTAGGGCTATATTTAGGGGATGCATTTAGTGTTTTTTTTAGGGACTTTATTTAGGGGATCCATTTAGGAGGTTTATTTAAGGTTTTTATTCAAGGACTGTATTTAGGGTATGTTTTTAGGGGCTGTCTTTAGGGGCTGTATTTCGGGGATGTTTTTAGGGACTTTACTTAGGAACTGTATTTATTGGCGTTATGTAGGGGATGCATTTAGGGGATGTATTTAGGGGTTTTATTTAGGGACTGTTTTTATGGCCCGTATATAGGGACTGTTTTTAGGGGAGGTATTTAGAGGCTTTGTTTAGGGACTGTATTTAGGTAATTTATTTAGGGGCTTTATTTCAGTACTGTATTTAGGGACTATTTAGGGAATGTTTTTATTGGCTGTATTTAGGGGATGTATTTAGGGGCTTTATTTAGGGACTGTATTTCGGGGATGTTTTTAGGGACTTTATTTAGGAACTGTATTTATGGGCTTTATGTAGGGAATGTATTTAGGGGATGTATTTAGGGGTTTTATTTAGGGACTGTATTGATGGCCTGTATATAGGGACTGTTTTTAGGGGAGGTATTTAGGGTCTTTATTTAGGGACTGTATTTAGGTACTTTATTTAGGGGCTTTATTTCAGGAATGTATGTAGGGGCTTTATTTAGGGACTGTATTTAGGGACTATTTAGGGGATGTTTTTAGGGGCTGTATTTAGGGGATGTATTTAGGGGCTTTATTTAGGGGTTTTAGACTGTATATAGGGACTGTTTTAGGGGCGGTATTTAGGGTCTTTGTTTTGGGACTGTATTTAGGGACTATTTAGGGGATGTATTTAGGGGCTGTATTTAGGGGATGTATTTAGGGGCTTTATTTAGGGACTGTATTTAATGGCTTTTTTTAGGGGATGTATTTAGGGGCTTTACTTAGGTACTGTATTTAGGGAATGTTTTTAATTGGTTTATTTAGAGATTGTATTTAGCAGTTTCATTTAGGCGATACATTTAGGGGCTTTATTTAGGGGTTTTATTTAGGGGATGCATTTAGGGGATGTATTTAGGGGCTTTATTTGGGTTATGCATTTAGGGGATGTATTTAGGGGTTTTATTGAGGGACTGTATTTAGGGGTTGTTTTTATGGGCTGTATTTAGGAACTGTATTTATGGGCTTTATGTAGGGGATGCATTTAGGGGCTTTATTTAGGTGATGTATTTAGGGGCTTTATTTAGGGACTGTATTTAATGGCCTTTTTTTATGGGATGTATTTAGGGTCTTTATTTAGGTACTGTATTTAGGGGATGTTTTAAGTGGGTTTATTTAGGGATTATATTTAGGGGCTTTATTTAGGGGATTTATTTAGGGACTGTGTTTAGATGATTTCTTTAAAGCTATATTTAGGGGATGCATTTAGTGGGGTTTTTTAGGGACTTCATTTAGGGGATGTTTTTAGGGGCTTTAATTGAGGGTTTTATTTAGGGGCTTTATTTGGGGGATGCATTTAGGGGATGTATTTAGGGGTTTTATTGAGAGTCTGTATTTAGGGGTTGTTTTTATGGGCTGTATTTAGGAACTGTATGTAGGGGCTTTATGTAGGGGATGCATTTAGGGGCTTTATTTAGGGGGTGTATTTAGGGGTTTTATTTAGGGACTGTATTTATGGCCCGCATATAGGGACTGTTTTTAGGGGAGGTATTTAGGGGCTTTGTTTAGAGACTGTATTTCGGTACTTTATTTAGGGGCTTTATTTCGGGAATGTATGTAGGGGCTTTATTTAGGGACTGTATTTAGGGACTATTTAGGGGATGTTTTTATGGGTTGTATTTAGGGGATGTATTTAGGGGCTTTATTTAGGTACTGTATTTAGGGGATGTTTTTAGTGGGTTTATTTAGCTATTGTATTTAGCAGTTTTATTTAGGGGATGCATTTAGGGGTTTTATTTAGGGAATGTATGTACGGGCTTTATTTAGGGAATGTATTTAGGGGATTTATTTAGGGACTGTGTTTAGAGGATTTCTTTAAAGCTATATTTAGGGGATGCATTGTTTTTTTTAGGTACTTTATTTAGGGGATGCATTTAAGAGCTTTAATTAGGATTTTTATTCAGGGACTGTATTTAGGGTATGTTTTTAGAGGCTGTCTTTAGGGGCTTTTTTAGGGGATTCATTTAGGGGATTCATTTAGGGGCTTTAATTAGGGACTGTATTTCGGGGATGTTTTTAGGGGCTGTATTTAGGGGTTCTTATAGGGAGTGTATCTCGGTGATGTTTTTTGGGGCTTTATTTATGGGATGTATTTGGGGCTTTTATTTAGGGACTGTGTTTAGAGGATTTCTTTAGTGCTATATTTAGGGGGTGCATTTAGTGGTTATTTTTTTTAGGGACTTTATTTAGGGGTTGCATTTAGGAGCTTTAATTATGGTTTTTATTTAGGGACTGTATTTAGGGTAATTTTTTTAGGGGCTGTCTTTAGGGGCTTTATTTAGGGGATTCATTTAGGGGCTTTAATTAGGGACTGTCTTTCGTGGATGTTTTTAGGGGCTTTATTTAGGAACTGTATTTATGGGCTTTATGTAGGGGATGCATTTAGGGGCTTTATTTAGGTAATGTATTTAGGGGATGTATTTAGGGGTTTTATTTAGGGACTGTTTTTATGGCCCGTATATAGGGACTGTTTTTAGTGGATGTATTTAGGGTCTTTGTTTAGAGGCTGTATTTCGGTACTTTATTTAGGGGCTTTATTTCAGGAATGTATGTAGGGGCTTTATTTAGAGACTGTATTTAGGGACTATTTAGGGGATATTTTTAGGGGCTGTATTTAGGGGCTTTATTTAGGGACTGTATTTAATGGCTTTTTTTAGGGGATGTATTTAGGGGCTTTATTTAGGTACTGTATTTAGGGGATGTTTTTAGTGGGTTTATTTAGGGATTGTATTTAGCGGCTTTATTTAGCGGATGCATTTAGGGGGTTTATTTAGGGCTTTTATTTAGGGAATGTATTTAAGGGCTGTATTTATTGACTGTATTTAGGGGATGTATTTAGGGGTTTTATTGAGGGACTGTATTTAGGGGTTGTTTTTATGGGCTGTATTTAGGGACTATTTAGGGGATATTTTTAGGGGCTGTATTTAGGTGATGTATTTAGGGGCTTTATTTAGGGACTGCATTTAATGGCTTTCTTTAGGGGATGTTTTTAGGGGCTTTATTTAGGTACTGTATTAAGGGGATGTTTTTAGTGGGTTTATTTAGGGATTGTATTTAGCGGCTTTATTTAGGGGATGCATTTAGGGGCTTTATTTAGGGGTTTTATTTAGGGAATTTATTTAGGGGATTTATTTACGGACTGTGTTTAGATGATTTCTTTAAAGCTATATTTAGGGGATGCATTTAGTGGGTTTTTTTAGGGACTTTATTTAGGGGATGTTTTTAGTGGCTGTATTTAGGGACTGTATTTATTGACTGTATTTAGGGGTTATTGGGGGATGCATTTAGTGGGTTTATTTAGGGACTGTACTTAGGGGCTTTATTTAGGGCATGCATTTAGGGGCTTTAATTGGGGGTTTTATTTAGGGGCTTTATTTGGGGGTTGCATTTAGGGGATGTATGTAGGGGTTTCATTGAGAGTCTGTATTTAGGGGTTGTTTTTATGGGCTGTATTTAGGAACTGTATTTATGGGCTTTATGTAGGGGATGCATTTAGGGGCTTTATTTAGGGAATGTATTTAGGTTTTTTTATTTAGGGACTGTATTAAGGGACTGTTTTAGGGGTGGTAATTAGGGGCTTTGTTTAGGGACTGTATTTCGGTACTTTATTTAGGGGCTTTATTTCGGGAATGTTTTTAGGGACTTTATTTAGGGACTGTATTTAGGGACTATTTAGGGGATGTATTTTGGGGCTGTATTTAGGGGATGTATTTAGGGGCTTTATTTAGGGGCTTTATTTAGGGACTGTATTTAATGGCTTTTTTTAGGGGATGTATTTAGGGGCTTTATTTATTGACTGTATTAAGGGGATGTATTAAGGGGATGTATTTAGGGGCTTTATTTGGGTTATGCATTTAGGGGATGTATTTAGGGGTTTTATTGAGGGACTGTATTTAGGGGTTATTTTTATGGGCTGTATTTAGGAACTGTATTTATGGGCTTTATGTAGGGGATGCATTTAGGGGCTTTATTTAGGGGATGTATTTAGGGGCTTTATTTAGGGACTGTATTTAATGGCTTTTTTTAGGGGAATGTATTTAGGGTCTTTATTTAGGTACTGTATTTAGGGGATGTTTTTAGTGGGTTTATTTAGGGATTATATTTACGGACTTTTTTAAGGGGCTTTATTTAGGGGTTTTATTTAGAAAATTTATTTAGGGGATTTATTTAGGGACTGTGTTTAGATGATTTCTTTAAAGCTATATGTAGGGGATGCATTTAGTGGGTTTTTTTAGGGACTTTATTTAGGGGATGTTTTTAGTGGCTGTATTTAGGGACTGTATTTATTGACTTTATTTAGTGGTTATTTGGGGGATGCATTTAGTGGGATTATTTAGGGAATGTACTTAGGGGCTTTATTTAGGGGATGCATTTAGGGGCTTTAATTGGGGGTTTTATTTAGGGGCTTTATTTGGGGGATGCATTTAGGGGATGTATTTAGGGGTTTTATTGAGAGTCTGTATTTAGGGGTTTTTTTTATGGGCTGTATTCAGGAACTGTATTTATGGGCTTTATGTAGGGGATGCATTTAGGGGCTTTATTTAGGGAATGTATTTAGGTTTTTTATTTAGGGACTGTATTTATGGCCCCTATATAGGGACTGTTTTTAGGGGAGGTATGTAGGGGCTTTGTTTAGAGACTGTATTTCGGTACTTTCTTTAGGGGCTTTATTTCGGGAATGTATGTAGGGGCTTTATTTAGTGACTGTATTTAGGGACTATTTAGGGGATGTATTTAGGGGCTGTATTTACGGGATGTATTTGGGGGCTTTATTTGGGGGATCCATTTAGGGGATTTATTTAGGGGTTTTATTGAGGGACTGTATTTAAGAGTTGTTTTTATGGGCTGTATTTAGGAACTGTATTTATGGGCTTTATATAGGGGATGCATTTAGGGGCTTTATTTAGGGAATGTATTTAGGGACTGTATTTAATGGC
The DNA here is from genome assembly GCA_038501925.1 of Xenopus petersii. Lineage (NCBI taxonomy): Eukaryota > Metazoa > Chordata > Amphibia > Anura > Pipidae > Xenopus > Xenopus petersii. Next base: position 9,652,189 of record CM076686.1, on the reverse strand, counting down.
CTTTTTTTATGGGATGTATTTAGGGTCTTTATTTAGGTACTGTATTTAGGGGATGTTTTAAGTGGGTTTATTTAGGGATTATATTTAGGGGCTTTTTTTAGGGGCTTTATTTAGGGGATTTATTTAGGGACTGTGTTTAGATGATTTCTTTAAAGCTATATTGAGGGGATGCATTTAGTGGGTTTTTTTAGGGACTTTATTTAGGGGATGTTTTTAGGGGCTTTAATTGGGGGTTTTATTTAGGGGCTTTATTTGGGGGATGTATTTAGGGGTTTTATTGAGAGTCTGTATTTAGGGTTTGTTTTTATGGGCTGTATTTAGGAACTGTATGTAGGGGCTTTATGTAGGGGATGCATTTAGGGGCTTTATTTAGGGGATGTATTTAGGGGTTTTATTTAGGGACTGTATTTATGGCCCGCATATAGGGACTGTTTTTAGGGGAGGTATTTAGGGGCTTTGTTTAGAGACTGTATTTCGGTACTTTATTTAGGGGCTTTATTTCGGGAATGTATGTAGGGGCTTTATTTAGGGACTGTATTTAGGGACTATTTAGGGGATGTTTTTATGGGTTGTATTTAGGGGATGTATTTAGGGGCTTTATTTAGGTACTGTATTTAGGGGATGTTTTTAGTGGGTTTATTTAGCTATTGTATTTAGCAGTTTTATTTAGGGGATGCATTTAGGGGTTTTATTTAGGGAATGTATTTACGGGCTTTATTTAGGGAATGTATTTAGGGGATTTATTTAGGGACTGTGTTTAGAGGATTTCTTTAGAGCTATATTTAGGGGATGTATTTAGTGGTTTTTTTAGGGACTTTATTTAGGGGATGCATTTAGGAGCTTTAATTAGGGTTTTTATTTAGGGACTGTATTTAGGGTATGTTTTTAGAGGTTTTCTTTAGGGGCTTTTTTAGGGGATTCATTTAGGGGCTTTAATTAGGGACTGTATTTCGGGGATGTTTTTAGGGGCTGTATTTAGGGGTTCTTTTAGGGAGTGTTTTTCGGTGATGTTTTTTGGGGTTTTATTTATGGGATGTATTTAGGGGCTTTTATTTAGGGACTGTGTTTAGAGGATTTCTTTAGGGCTATATTTAGGGGGTGCATTTAGTGGTTTTTTTTTTTAGGGACTTTATTTAGTGGTTGCATTTAGGAGCTTTAATTATGGTTTTTATTTAGGGACTGTATTTAGGGTAATGTTTTTTAGGGGCTGTCTTTAGGGGCTTTATTTAGGGGATTCATTTAGGGGCATAATTAGGGACTGTCTTTCGGGGATGTTTTTAGGGGCTTTATTTAGGAACTGTATTTATGGGCTTTATGTAGGGGATGCATTTAGGGGCTTTATTTAGGTAATGTATTTAGGGGATGTATTTAGGGGTTTTATTTAGGGACTGTTTTTATGGCCCGTATATAGGGACTGTTTTTAGTGGATGTATTTAGGGTCTTTGTTTAGAGGCTGTATTTCGGTACTTTATTTAGGGGCTTTATTTCAGGAATGTATGTAGGGGCTTTATTTAGGGACTGTATTTAGGGACTATTTAGGGGATATTTTTACGGGCTGTATTTAGGGGATGTATTTAGGGGCTTTATTTAGGGACTGTATTTAATGGCTTTTTTTAGGAGATGTATTTAGGGGCTTTATTTAGGTACTGTATTTAGGGGATGTTTTTAGTGGGTTTATTTAGGGATTGTATTTAGCGGCTTTATTTAGCGGATGCATTTAGGGGGTTTATTTAGGGCTTTTATTTAGGGAATGTATTTAAGGGCTGTATTTATTGACTGTATTTAGGGGATGCATTTAGTGGATGTATTTAGGGGTTTTATTGAGGGACTATATTTAGGGGTTGTTTTTATGGGCTGTATTTAGGGACTATTTAGGGGATATTTTTAGGGGCTGTATTTAGGTGATGTATTTAGGGGCTTTATTTAGGGACTGCATTTAATGGCTTTCTTTAGGGGATGTATTTAGGGGCTTTATTTAGGTACTATATTTAGGGGATGTTTTTAGTGGGTTTATTTAGGGATTGTATTTAGCAGCTTTATTTAGGGGATGCATTTAGGGGCTTTATTTAGGGGTTTTATTTAGGAAATGTATTAAGGGGCTGTATTTATTGACTGTATTTAGGGTATGTATTTAGGGGCTTTATTTGGGGGATGCATTTAGGGGATATATTTAGGGGTTTTATTGAGGGACTGTATTTAGGGATTGTTTTTATGGGCTGTATTTAGGAACTGTATTTATGGGCTTTATGTAGGGGATGCATTTAGGGGCTTTATTTATGGGATGTATTTAGGAGCTTTATTTAGGGACTGTATTTAATGGCTTTTTTAGGGGATGTAGTTAGGGTGTTTAGTTAGGTACTGTATTTAGGGGATGTTTTTAGTGGGTTTATTTAGGGATTAAATTTAGGGGCTTTTTTTAGGGGCTTTATTTAGGGGTTTTATTTAGGGGATTTATTTAGGGACTGTGTTTAGATGATTTTTTTAAAGCTGTATTTAGGGGATGTATTTAGTGGGTTTTTTTAGGGACTTTATTTAGGGGATGTTTTTAGTGGCTGTATTTAGGGACTGTATTTATTGACTGTATTTAGGGGTTATTTGGGGGATGCATTTAGTGGGTTTATTTAGGGACTGTACTTAGGGGATGCATTTAGGGGATGCATTTAGGGGATGTATTTAGGGGTTTTATTGAGAGTCTGTATTAGGGGTTGTTTTTATGGGCTGTATTTAGGAACTCTATTAATGGGCTTTATGTAGGGGATGCATTTAGGGGCTTTATTTAGGGAATTTATTTAGGTTTTTTATTTAGGGACTGTATTTATGGCCCATATATAGGGACTGTTTTAGGGGAGGTATTTAGGGTCTTTGTTTTGGGACTGTATTTAGGGACTATTTAGGGGATGTATTTAGGGGCTGTATTTAGGGGATGTATTTAGGGGCTTTATTTAGGGACTGTATTTAATGGCTTTTTTTAGGGGATGTATTTAGGGGCTTTACTTAGGTACTGTATTTAGGGAATGTTTTTAATTGTTTTATTTAGAGATTGTATTTAGCAGTTTCATTTAGGCGATACATTTAGGGGCTTTATTTAGGGGTTTTATTTAGGGTATGTATTTAGGGGATGTATTTAGGGGCTTTATTTGGGTTATGCATTTAGGGGATGTATTTAGGGGTTTTATTGAGGGACTGTATTTAGGGGTTGTTTTTATGGGCTGTATTTAGGAACTGTATTTATGGGCTTTATGTAGGGGATGCATTTAGGGGCTTTATTTAGGTGATGTATTTAGGGGCTTTATTTAGGGACTGTATTTAATGGCTTTTTTTAGGGGATGTATTTAGGGTTTTTATTTAGGTACTGTATTTAGGGGATGTTTTTAGTGGGTTTATTTAGGTATTATATTTAGGGGCTTTATTTAGGGGTTTTATTCAGGGAATTTATTTAGGGGATTTATTTAGGGACTGTGTTTAGATGATTTCTTTAAAGCTATATTTAGGGGATGCATTTAGTGGGTTTTTTTAGGGACTTTATTTAGGGGATGTTTTTAGTGGCTGTATTTAGGGACTGTATTTATTTACTGTATTTAGGGGTTATTTGGGGGATGCATTTAGTAGGTTTATTTAGGGACTGTACTTAGGGGATGCATTTAGGGGATGCATTTAGGGGCTTTAATTGGGGGTTTTATTTAGGGGCTTTATTTGGGGGATGCATTTAGGGGATGTATTTAGGGGTTTTATTGAGAGTCTATATTTAGTGTTTTCTTTTTTATGGGCTGTATTTAGGAACTGTATTTATGGGCTTTATGTAGGGGATGCATTTAGGGGCATTATTTAGGGAATGTATTTAGGTTTTTTATTTAGGGACTGTATTTATGGCCCATATATAGGGACCGTTTTAGGGGAGGTATTTAGGGGCTGTGTTTAGGGACTGTATTTCGGTACTTTATTTAGGGGCTTTATTTCGGGAATGTTTTTAGGGGCTTTAATTAGGGACTGTATTTAGGGACTATTTAGGGTATGTATTTAGGGGCTTTATTTAGGGATTGTATTTAATGGCTTTTTTTAGGGGATGTATTTAGGGGCTTTATTTAGGTACTGTATTTGGGGGATGTTTTTAGTGGGTTTATTTAGGGATTATATTTAGCGGCTTTATTTAGGGGCTTTATTTAGGGGTTTTATTTAGGGAATGTATTTAGGGGCTTTATTTAAGGGATGCATTTAGGGGCTTTATTTAGATTCTTTATTTAGGGACTGAATTTCTGAACTGTTTTTAGGATCTTTATTTAGGGAATGTATTTCGGAACTGTATTTAGGAACTTTATTTAGGTAATATATTTAGGGGATTTCTTTAGGGCTATATTTAGGGGATGCATTTAGTGTTTTTTTAGGGACTTTATTTAGGGGATCCATTTAGGAGGTTTATTTAAGGTTTTTATTCAAGGACTGTATTTAGGGTATGTTTTTAGGGGCTGTCTTTAGGGGCTGTATTTCGGGGATGTTTTTAGGGACTTTACTTAGGAACTGTATTTATTGGCTTTATGTAGGGGATGCATTTAGGGGATGTATTTAGGGGTTTTATTTAGGGACTGTTTTTATGGCCCGTATATAGGGACTGTTTTTAGGGGAGGTATTTAGAGGCTTTGTTTAGGGACTGTATTTAGGTAATTTATTTAGGGGCTTTATTTCAGTACTGTATTTAGGGACTATTTAGGGGATGTTTTTATTGGCTGTATTTAGGGGATGTATTTAGGGGCTTTATTTAGGGACTGTATTTCGGGGATGTTTTTAGGGACTTTATTTAGGAACTGTATTTATGGGCTTTATGTAGGGAATGTATTTAGGGGATGTATTTAGGGGTTTTATTTAGGGACTGTATTGATGGCCTGTATATAGGGACTGTTTTTAGGGGAGGTATTTAGGGTCTTTATTTAGGGACTGTATTTAGGTACTTTATTTAGGGGCTTTATTTCAGGAATGTATGTAGGGGCTTTATTTAGGGACTGTATTTAGGGACTATTTAGGGGATGTTTTTAGGGGCTGTATTTAGGGGATGTATTTAGGGGCTTTATTTAGGGGTTTTAGACTGTATTTATGGCCCATATATAGGGACTGTTTTAGGGGCGGTATTTAGGGTCTTTGTTTTGGGACTGTATTTAGGGACTATTTAGGGGATGTATTTAGGGGCTTTATTTAGGGGATGTATTTAGGGGCTTTATTTAGGGACTGTATTTAATGGCTTTTTTTAGGGGATGTATTTAGGGGCTTTACTTAGGTACTGTATTTAGGGAATGTTTTTAATTGGTTTATTTAGAGATTGTATTTAGCAGTTTCATTTAGGCGATACATTTAGGGGCTTTATTTAGGGGTTTTATTTAGGGGATGCATTTAGGGGATGTATTTAGGGGCTTTATTTGGGTTATGCATTTAGGGGATGTATTTAGGGGTTTTATTGAGGGACTGTATTTAGGGGTTGTTTTTATGGGCTGTATTTAGGAACTGTATTTATGGGCTTTATGTAGGGGATGCATTTAGGGGCTTTATTTAGGTGATGTATTTAGGTGCTTTATTTAGGGACTGTATTTAATGGCCTTTTTTTATGGGATGTATTTAGGGTCTTTATTTAGGTACTGTATTTAGGGGATGTTTTAAGTGGGTTTATTTAGGGATTATATTTAGGGGCTTTTTTTAGGGGCTTTATTTAGGGGATTTATTTAGGGACTGTGTTTAGATGATTTCTTTAAAGTTATATTTAGGGGATGCATTTAGTGGGTTTTTTTAGGGACTTCATTTAGGGGATGTTTTTAGGGGCTTTAATTGGGGGTTTTATTTAGGGGCTTTATTTGGGGGATGCATTTAGGGGATGTATTTAGGGGTTTTATTGAGAGTCTGTATTTAGGGGTTGTTTTTATGGGCTGTATTTAGGAACTGTATGTAGGGGCTTTATGTAGGGGATGCATTTAGGGGCTTTATTTAGGGGATGTATTTAGGGGTTTTATTTAGGGACTGTATTTATGGCCCGCATATAGGGACTGTTTTTAGGGGAGGTATTTAGGGGCTTTGTTTAGAGACTGTATTTCGGTACTTTATTTAGGGGCTTTATTTCGGGAATGTATGTAGGGGCTTTATTTAGGGACTGTATTTAGGGACTATTTAGGGGATGTTTTTATGGGTTGTATTTAGGGGATGTATTTAGGGGCTTTATTTAGGTACTGTATTTAGGGGATGTTTTTAGTGGGTTTATTTAGCTATTGTATTTAGCAGTTTTATTTAGGGGATGCATTTAGGGGTTTTATTTAGGGAATGTATTTACGGGCTTTATTTAGGGAATGTATTTAGGGGATTTATTTAGGGACTGTGTTTAGAGGATTTCTTTAGAGCTATATTTAGGGGATGTATTTAGTGGTTTTTTTAGGGACTTTATTTAGGGGATGCATTTAGGAGCTTTAATTAGGGTTTTTATTTAGGGACTGTATTTAGGGTATGTTTTTAGAGGTTTTCTTTAGGGGCTTTTTTAGGGGATTCATTTAGGGGCTTTAATTAGGGACTGTATTTCGGGGATGTTTTTAGGGGCTGTATTTAGGGGTTCTTTTAGGGAGTGTATTTCGGTGATGTTTTTTGGGGTTTTATTTATGGGATGTATTTAGGGGCTTTTATTTAGGGACTGCGTTTAGAGGATTTCTTTAGGGCTATATTTAGGGGGTGCATTTAGTGGTTTTTTTTTTTAGGGACTTTATTTAGTGGTTGCATTTAGGAGCTTTAATTATGGTTTTTATTTAGGGACTGTATTTAGGGTAATGTTTTTTAGGGGCTGTCTTTAGGGGCTTTATTTAGGGGATTCATTTAGGGGCATAATTAGGGACTGTCTTTCGGGGATGTTTTTAGGGGCTTTATTTAGGAACTGTATTTATGGGCTTTATGTAGGGGATGCATTTAGGGGCTTTATTTAGGTAATGTATTTAGGGGATGTATTTAGGGGTTTTATTTAGGGACTGTTTTTATGGCCCGTATATAGGGACTGTTTTTAGTGGATGTATTTAGGGTCTTTGTTTAGAGGCTGTATTTCGGTACTTTATTTAGGGGCTTTATTTCAGGAATGTATGTAGGGGCTTTATTTAGGGACTGTATTTAGGGACTATTTAGGGGATATTTTTACGGGCTGTATTTAGGGGATGTATTTAGGGGCTTTATTTAGGGACTGTATTTAATGGCTTTTTTTAGGAGATGTATTTAGGGGCTTTATTTAGGTACTGTATTTAGGGGATGTTTTTAGTGGGTTTATTTAGGGATTGTATTTAGCGGCTTTATTTAGCGGATGCATTTAGGGGGTTTATTTAGGGCTTTTATTTAGGGAATGTATTTAAGGGCTGTATTTATTGACTGTATTTAGGGGATGCATTTAGTGGATGTATTTAGGGGTTTTATTGAGGGACTATATTTAGGGGTTGTTTTTATGGGCTGTATTTAGGGACTATTTAGGGGATATTTTTAGGGGCTGTATTTAGGTGATGTATTTAGGGGCTTTATTTAGGGACTGCATTTAATGGCTTTCTTTAGGGGATGTATTTAGGGGCTTTATTTAGGTACTATATTTAGGGGATGTTTTTAGTGGGTTTATTTAGGGATTGTATTTAGCAGCTTTATTTAGGGGATGCATTTAGGGGCTTTATTTAGGGGTTTTATTTAGGAAATGTATTAAGGGGCTGTATTTATTGACTGTATTTAGGGTATGTATTTAGGGGCTTTATTTGGGGGATGCATTTAGGGGATATATTTAGGGGTTTTATTGAGGGACTGTATTTAGGGATTGTTTTTATGGGCTGTATTTAGGAACTGTATTTATGGGCTTTATGTAGGGGATGCATTTAGGGGCTTTATTTATGGGATGTATTTAGGAGCTTTATTTAGGGACTGTATTTAATGGCTTTTTTAGGGGATGTAGTTAGGGTGTTTAGTTAGGTACTGTATTTAGGGGATGTTTTTAGTGGGTTTATTTAGGGATTAAATTTAGGGGCTTTTTTTAGGGGCTTTATTTAGGGGTTTTATTTAGGGGATTTATTTAGGGACTGTGTTTAGATGATTTTTTTAAAGCTGTATTTAGGGGAAGTACAGATGCAGCCACTTTGGTTTATCTGTTTGACACAGAATAACTAAACACAGATATCCCATTTATCTCATTTAACACAGAAAACTGCGTCACAACATCCCATCTAATTAAAGCATTCACCATTGTGAACAATGGAGCTTTGGTATGCTAATGAAAAGGTTAAATGCATTAAATGAGTTAAGATGACTTAAGATAACACGGTTTCTTCAATTACCCCTGAGTCATGACGCATTTAACTCACAAATCCAAGTGGCTTCATCTGTATTTAGTGGGTTTTTTTAGGGACTTTATTTAGGGGATGTTTTTAGTGGCTGTATTTAGGGACTGTATTTATTGACTGTATTTAGGGATTATTTGGGGGATGCATTTAGTGGGTTTATTTAGGGACTGTACTTAGGGGATGCATTTAGGGGATGCATTTAGGGGATGTATTTAGGGGTTTTATTGAGAGTCTGTATTAGGGGTTGTTTTTATGGGCTGTATTTAGGAACTCTATTAATGGGCTTTATGTAGGGGATGCATTTAGGGGCTTTATTTAGGGAATTTATTTAGGTTTTTTATTTAGGGACTGTATTTATGGCCCATATATAGGGACTGTTTTAGGGGAGGTATTTAGGGTCTTTGTTTTGGGACTGTATTTAGGGACTATTTAGGGGATGTATTTAGGGGCTGTATTTAGGGGATGTATTTAGGGGCTTTATTTAGGGACTGTATTTAATGGCTTTTTTTAGGGGATGTATTTAGGGGCTTTACTTAGGTACTGTATTTAGGGAATGTTTTTAATTGTTTTATTTAGAGATTGTATTTAGCAGTTTCATTTAGGCGATACATTTAGGGGCTTTATTTAGGGGTTTTATTTAGGGTATGTATTTAGGGGATGTATTTAGGGGCTTTATTTGGGTTATGCATTTAGGGGATGTATTTAGGGGTTTTATTGAGGGACTGTATTTAGGGGTTGTTTTTATGGGCTGTATTTAGGAACTGTATTTATGGGCTTTATGTAGGGGATGCATTTAGGGGCTTTATTTAGGTGATGTATTTAGGGGCTTTATTTAGGGACTGTATTTAATGGCTTTTTTTAGGGGATGTATTTAGGGTTTTTATTTAGGTACTGTATTTAGGGGATGTTTTAAGTGGGTTTATTTAGGTATTATATTTAGGGGCTTTATTTAGGGGTTTTATTCAGGGAATTTATTTAGGGGATTTATTTAGGGACTGTGTTTAGATGATTTCTTTAAAGCTATATTTAGGGGATGCATTTAGTGGGTTTTTTTAGGGACTTTATTTAGGGGATGTTTTTAGTGGCTGTATTTAGGGACTGTATTTATTGACTGTATTTAGGGGTTATTTGGGGGATGCATTTAGTAGGTTTATTTAGGGACTGTACTTAGGGGCTTTATTTAGGGGATGCATTTAGGGGCTTTAATTGGGGGTTTTATTTAGGGGCTTTATTTGGGGGATGCATTTAGGGGATGTATTTAGGGGTTTTATTGAGAGTCTATATTTAGTGTTTTCTTTTTTATGGGCTGTATTTAGGAACTGTATTTATGGGCTTTATGTAGGGGATGCATTTAGAGGCATTATTTAGGGAATGTATTTAGGTTTTTTATTTAGGGACTGTATTTATGGCCCATACAGATGAAGCCACTTGGATTTGTGAGTTAAATGCGTCATGACTCAGGGGTAATTGAAGAAACTGTGTTATCTTAAGTCATCTTAACTCATTTAATGCATTGAACCTTTTCATTAGCATACCAAAGCTCCATTGTTCACAATGGTGAATGCTGTAATTAGATGGGATGTTGTGACGCAGTTTTCTGTGTTAAATGAGATAAATGGGATATCTGTGTTTAGATATTCTGTGTCAAACAGACAAACCAAAGTGGCTGCATCTGTATATAGGGACCGTTTTAGGGGAGGTATTTAGGGGCTTTGTTTAGGGACTGTATTTCGGTACTTTATTTAGGGGCTTTATTTCGGGAATGTTTTTAGGGGCTTTAATTAGGGACTGTATTTAGGGACTATTTAGGGTATGTATTTAGGGGCTTTATTTAGGGATTGTATTAAATGGCTTTTTTTAGGGGATGTATTTAGGGGCTTTATTTAGGTACTGTATTTGGGGGATGTTTTTAGTGGGTTTATTTAGGGATTATATTTAGTGGCTTTATTTAGGGGCTTGATTTAGGGGTTTTATTTAGGGAATGTATTTAGGGGCTTTATTTAAGGGATGCATTTAGGGGCTTTATTTAGATTCTTTATTTAGGGACTGTATTTCTGAACTGTTTTTAGGATCTTTATTTAGGGAATGTATTTCGGAACTGTATTTAGGAACTTTATTTAGGTAATATATTTAGGGGATTTCTTTAGGGCTATATTTAGGGGATGCATTTAGTGTTTTTTTAGGGACTTTATTTAGGGGATCCATTTAGGAGGTTTATTTAAGGTTTTTATTCAAGGACTGTATTTAGGGTATGTTTTTAGGGGCTGTCTTTAGGGGCTGTATTTCGGGGATGTTTTTAGGGACTTTACTTAGGAACTGTATTTAGGGGCTTTATGTAGGGGATGCATTTAGGGGATGTATTTAGGGGTTTTATTTAGGGACTGTTTTTATGGCCCGTATATAGGGACTGTTTTTAGGGGAGGTATTTAGAGGCTTTGTTTAGGGACTGTATTTAGGTAATTTATTTAGGGGCTTTATTTCAGTACTGTATTTAGGGACTATTTAGGGGATGTTTTTATTGGCTGTATTTAGGGGATGTATTTAGGGGCTTTATTTAGGGACTGTATTTCGGGGATGTTTTTAGGGACTTTATTTAGGAACTGTATTTATGGGCTTTATGTAGGGAATGTATTTAGGGGATGTATTTAGGGGTTTTATTTAGGGACTGTATTGATGGCCTGTATATAGGGACTGTTTTTAGGGGAGGTATTTAGGGTCTTTATTTAGGGACTGTATTTAGGTACTTTATTTAGGGGCTTTATTTCAGGAATGTATGTAGGGGCTTTATTTAGGGACTGTATTTAGGGACTATTTAGGGGATGTTTTTAGGGGCTGTATTTAGGGGATGTATTTAGGGGCTTTATTTAGGGGTTTTAGACTGTATTTATGGCCCATATATAGGGACTGTTTTAGGGGCGGTATTTAGGGTCTTTGTTTTGGGACTGTATTTAGGGACTATTTAGGGGATGTATTTAGGGGCTGTATTTAGGGGATGTATTTAGGGGCTTTATTTAGGGACTGTATTTAATGGCTTTTTTTAGGGGATGTATTTAGGGGCTTTACTTAGGTACTGTATTTAGGGAATGTTTTTAATTGGTTTATTTAGAGATTGTATTTAGCAGTTTCATTTAGGCGATACATTTAGGGGCTTTATTTAGGGGTTTTATTTAGGGGATGCATTTAGGGGATGTATTTAGGGGCTTTATTTGGGTTATGCATTTAGGGGATGTATTTAGGGGTTTTATTGAGGGACTGTATTTAGGGGTTGTTTTTATGGGCTGTATTTAGGAACTGTATTTATGGGCTTTATGTAGGGGATGCATTTAGGGGCTTTATTTAGGTGATGTATTTAGGGGCTTTATTTAGGGACTGTATTTAATGGCCTTTTTTTATGGGATGTATTTAGGGTCTTTATTTAGGAACTATATTTAGGGGATGTTTTAAGTGGGTTTATTTAGGGATTATATTTAGGGGCTTTTTTAGGGGTTTTATTTAGGGGATTTATTTAGGGACTGTGTTTAGATGATTTCTTTAAAGTTATATTTAGGGGATGCATTTAGTGGGTTTTTTTAGGGACTTCATTTAGGGGATGTTTTTAGGGGCTTTAATTGGGGGTTTTATTTAGGGGCTTTATTTGGGGGATGCATTTAGGGGATGTATTTAGGGGTTTTATTGAGAGTCTGTATTTAGGGGTTGTTTTTATGGGCTGTATTTAGGAACTGTATGTAGGGGCTTTATGTAGGGGATGCATTTAGGGGCTTTATTTAGGGGATGTATTTAGGGGTTTTATTTAGGGACTGTATTTATGGCCCGCATATAGGGACTGTTTTTAGGGGAGGTATTTAGGGGCTTTGTTTAGAGACTGTATTTCGGTACTTTATTTAGGGGCTTTATTTCGGGAATGTATGTAGGGGCTTTATTTAGGGACTGTATTTAGGGACTATTTAGGGGATGTTTTTATGGGTTGTATTTAGGGGATGTATTTAGGGGCTTTATTTAGGTACTGTATTTAGGGGATGTTTTTAGTGGGTTTATTTAGCTATTGTATTTAGCAGTTTTATTTAGGGGATGCATTTAGGGGTTTTATTTAGGGAATGTATTTACGGGCTTTATTTAGGGAATGTATTTAGGGGATTTATTTAGGGACTGTGTTTAGAGGATTTCTTTAAAGCTATATTTAGGGGATGCATTGTTTTTTTTAGGGACTTTATTTAGGGGATGCATTTAAGAGCTTTAATTAGGATTTTTATTTAGGGACTGTATTTAGGGTATGTTTTTAGAGGCTGTCTTTAGGGGCTTTTTTAGGGTATTCATTTAGGGGCTTTAATTAGGGACTGTATTTCGGGGATGTTTTTAGGGGCTGTATTTAGGGGTTCTTTTAGGGAGTGTATCTCGGTGATGTTTTTTGGGGCTTTATTTATGGGATGTATTTGGGGCTTTTATTTAGGGACTGTGTTTAGAGGATTTCTTTAGGGCTATATTTAGGGGGTGCATTTAGTGGTTGTTTTTTTAGGGACTTTATTTAGGGGTTGCATTTAGGAGCTTTAATTATGGTTTTTATTTAGGGACTGAATTTAGGGTAATTTTTTTAGGGGCTGTCTTTAGGTGCTTTATTTAGGGGATTCATTTAGGGGCTTTAATTAGGGACTGTCTTTCGTGGATGTTTTTAGGGGCTTTATTTAGGAACTGTATTTATGGGCTTTATGTAGGGGATGCATTTAGGGGCTTTATTTAGGTAATGTATTTAGGGGATGTATTTAGGGGTTTTATTTAGGGACTGTTTTTATGGCCCGTATATAGGGACTGTTTTTAGTGGATGTATTTAGGGTCTTTGTTTAGAGGCTGTATTTCGGTACTTTATTTAGGGGCTTTATTTCAGGAATGTATGTAGGGGCTTTATTTAGGGACTGTATTTAGGGACTATTTAGGGGATATTTTTAGGGGGCTGTATTTAGGGGATGTATTTAGGGGCTTTATTTAGGAACTGTATTTAATGGCTTTTTTTAGGGGATGTATTTAGGGGCTTTATTTAGGTACTGTATTTAGGGGATGTTTTTAGTGGGTTTATTTAGGGATTGTATTTAGCGGCTTTATTTAGCGGATGCATTTAGTGGGTTTATTTAGGGCTTTTATTTTGGGAATGTATTTAAGGGCTGTATTTATTGACTGTATTTAGGGGATGCATTTAGTGGATGTATTTAGGGGTTTTATTGAGGGACTGTATTTAGGGGTTGTTTTTATGGGCTGTATTTAGGGACTATTTAGGGGATATTTTTAGGGGCTGTATTTAGGTGATGTATTTAGGAGCTTTATTTAGGGACTGCATTTAATGGCTTTCTTTAGGGGATGTATTTAGGGGCTTTATTTAGGTACTGTATTTAGGGGATGTTTTTAGTGGGTTTATTTAGGGATTGTATTTAGCGGCTTTATTTAGGGGATGCATTTAGGGGCTTTAGGGGTTTTATTTAGGGAATGTATTAAGGGGATGTATTTATTGACTGTATTTAGGGTATGTATTTAGGGGCTTTATTTGGGGGATGCATTTAGGGGATATATTTAGGGGTTTTATTGAGGGACTGTATTTAGGGGTTGTTTTTATGGGCTGTATTTAGGAACTGTATTTATGGGCTTTATGTAGGGGATGCATTTAGGGGCTTTATTTATGGGATGTATTAAGGAGCTTTATTTAGGGACTGTATTTAATGGCTTTTTTAGGGGATGTAGTTAGGGTCTTTATTTAGGTACTGTATTTAGGGGATGTTTTTAGTGGGTTTATTTAGGGATTATATTTAGGGGCTTTATTTAGGGGTTTTATTTAGGGGATTTATTTAGGGAATGTGTTTAGATGATTTTTTTAAAGCTGTATTTAGGGGATGCATTTAGTGGGTTTTTTTAGGGACTTATTTAGGGGATGTTTTTAGTGGCTGTATTTAGGGACTGTATTTATTGACTGTATTTAGGGGTTATTTGGGGGATGCATTTAGTGGGTTTATTTAGGGACTGTACTTAGGGGCTTTATTTAGGGGATGCATTTAGGGGATGTATTTAGGGGTTTTATTGAGAGTCTGTATTTAGGGGTTGTTTTTATGGGCTGTATTTAGGAACTCTATTTATGGGCTTTATGTAGGGGCTGCATTTAGGGTCTTTATTTAGGGAATTTATTTAGGTTTTTTATTTAGGGACTGTATTTATGGCCCATATATAGGGACTGTTTTAGGGGAGGTATTTAGGGTCTTTGTTTTGGGACTGTATTTAGGGACTATTTAGGGGATGTATTTAGGGGCTGTATTTAGGGATTGTATTTAGGGGCTTTATTTAGGGACTGTATTTAATGGCTTTTTTTAGGGGATGTATTTAGGGGCTTTACTTAGGTACTGTATTTAGGGAATGTTTTTAATTGGTTTATTTAGAGATTGTTTTTAGCAGTTTCATTTAAGCGATACATTTAGGGGCTTTATTTAGGGGCTTTATTTAGGGGATGTATTTAGGGGATGTATTTAGGGGATGTATTTAGGGGATGTATTTAGGGGCTTTATTTGGGTTATGCATTTAGGGGATGTATTTAGGGGTTTTATTGAGGGACTGTATTTAGGGGTTGTTTTTATGGGCTGTATTTAGGAACTGTATTTATGGGCTTTATGTAGGGGATGCATTTAGGGGCTTTATTTAGGTGATGTATTTAGGGGCTTTATTTAGGGACTGTATTTAATGGCTTTTTTTAGGGGATGTATTTAGGGTTTTTATTTAGGTACTTTATTTATGGGATGTTTTTAGTGGGTTTATTTAGGTATTATATTTAGGGGCTTTTTTAGGGGCTTTATTTAGGGGTTTTATTTAGGGAATTTATTTAGGGGATTTATTTAGGGACTGTGTTTAGATGATTTCTTTAAAGCTATATTTAGGGGATGCATTTAGTGGGTTTTTTTAGGGACTTTATTTAGGGGATGTTTTTAGTGGCTGTATTTAGGGACTGTATTTATTGACTGTATTTAGGGGTTATTTGGGGGATGCATTTAGTAGGTTTATTTAGGGACTGTACTTAGGGGCTTTATTTAGGGGATGCATTTAGGGGCTTTAATTGGGGGTTTTATTTAGGGGCTTTATTTGGGGGATGCATTTAGGGGATGTATTTAGGGGTTTTATTGAGAGTCTGTATTTAGTGTTTTATTTTTTATGGGCTGTATTTAGGAACTATATTTATGGGCTTTATGTAGGGGATGCATTTAGGGGCATTATTTAGGGAATGTATTTAGGTTTTTTATTTAGGGACTGTATTTATGGCCCATATATAGGGACCGTTTTAGGGGAGGTATTTAGGGGCTTTGTTTAGGGACTGTATTTCGGTACTTTATTTAGGGGCTTTATTTCGGGAATGTTTTTAGGGGCTTTAATTAGGGACTGTATTTAGGGACTATTTAGGGGATGTATTTAGGGGCTTTATTTAGGGATTGTATTTAATGGCTTTTTTTAGGGGATGTATTTAGGGGCTTTATTTAGGTACTGTATTTAGGGGATGTTTTTAGTGGGTTTATTTAGGGATTATATTTAGCGGCTTTATTTAGGGGCTTTATTTAGGGGTTTTATTTAGGGAATGTATTTAGGGGATATATTTAGGGACTGTGTTTAGAGGATTTCTTTAGGGCTATATTTAGGGGATGCATTTAGTGGGTTTTTAGGGACTTTATTTAGGGGATGCATTTAGGAGCTTTATTTAGAGGTTTTATTTAGGGACTGTATTTAGGGGCTTTATTTAAGGGATGCATTTAGGGGCTTTATTTAGATTCTTTATTTAGGGACTATATTTCTGAACTGTTTTTAGGATCTTTATTTAGGGAATGTATTTCGGAACTGTATTTAGGAACTTTATTTACGGAATATATTTAGGGGATTTCTTTAGGGCTATATTTAGGGGATGCATTTAGTGTTTTTTTTTAGGGACTTTATTTAGGGGATCCATTTAGGAGGTTTATTTAAGGTTTTTATTTAAGGACTGTATTTAGGGTATGTTTTTAGGGGCTGTCTTTAGGGGCTGTTTTTTGGGGATTCATTTAGGGGCTTTAATTAGGGACTGTATTTCGGGGATGTTTTTAGGGGCTGTATTTAGGGGATGTATTTAGGGTTTCTTTTAGGGAGTGTATTTCGGTAATGTTTTTTGGGGCTTTATTATGGGATGTATTTAGGGGCTTTTATTTAGGGACTGTGTTTAGAGGATTTCTTTAGGGCTATATTTAGGGGATGAATTTAGTGGGGGTTTTTTAGGGACTTTATTTAGGGGTTGCATTTAGGAGCTTTATTTAGGGTTTTTATTTAGGGACTGAATTTAGGTTATATTTTTAGGGTCTGTCTTTAGGGGCTTTATTTAGGGTATTCATTTAGGGGCTTTAATTAGGGACTGTATTTCGGGGATGTTTTTAGGGACTTTACTTAGGAACTGTATATAGGGGCTTTATGTAGGGGATGCATTTAGGGGATGTATTTAGGGGTTTTATTTAGGGACTGTTTTTATGGCCCGTATATAGGGACTGTTTTTAGGGGAGGTATTTAGAGGCTTTGTTTAGGGACTGTATTTAGGTACTTTATTTAGGGGCTTTATTTCAGTACTGTATTTAGGGACTATTTAGGGGATGTTTTTATTGGCTGTATTTAGGGGATGTATTTAGGGGCTTTATTTAGGGACTGTATTTCGGGGATGTTTTTAGGGACTTTATTTAGGAACTGTATTTATGGGCTTTATGTAGGGAATGTATTTAGGGGTTTTATTTAGGGACTGTATTGATGGCCTGTATATAGGGACTGTTTTTAGGGGAGGTATTTAGGGGCTTTGTTTAGGGACTGTATTTAGGTACTTTATTTAGGGGCTTTATTTCAGGAATGTATGTAGGGGCTTTATTTAGGGACTGTATTTATGTACTATTTAGGGGATGTTTTTAGGGGCTGTATTTAGGGGATGTATTTAGGGGCTTTATTTAGGGACTGTATTTAGGGGATGTTTTTAGTGGCTTTATTTAGGGATTGTATTTAGCGGCTTTATTTAGGGGATGCATTTAGGGGCTTTATTTAGGGGTTTTATTTAGGGAATGTATTTAGGGACTGTATTTATTTATTGACTGTATTTAGGGGATGTATTTAAGTGCTTTATTTAGGGGATGTATTTAGGGGCTGTATTTATTGACTGTATTTAGGGGATGTATTTAGTGGCTGTATTTAGGGACTGTATTTAGGGGATGCATTTAGGGTCTTTATTCACTGACTTTATTTAGGGCCTGTATTTAGGGACTGTATTTAGGGGATGCATTTAGGGGGTTTGTTTTGGGGTTTTATTTAGGCACTGTATTTAGGGGATGTTTTTAGTGGCTGTATTTAGGGACTGTATTTATTGACTGTATTTAGGGGTTATTTGGGGGATGCATTTAGTGGGTTTATTTAGGGAATGTACTTAGGGGCTGTATTTAGGGGATGCCTTTAGGGGCTTTAATTGGGGGTTTTATTTAGGGGCTTTATTTGGGGGATGCATTTAGGGGATGTATTTAGGGGTTTTATTGAGGGACTGTATTTAGGGGTTGTTTTTATGGGCTGTATTTAGGAACTGTATTTATGGGTTTTATGTAAGGGATGCATTTAGGGGCTTTATTTAGGGAATGTATTTAGGGACTGTATTTATGGCCTGTATATAGGGACTGTTTTTAGGGGAGGTATTTAGGTGCTTTGTTTAGGGCCTGTATTTCGGTACTTTATTTAGGGGCTTCATTTCGGGAATGTATTTAGGGGCTTTATTTAGGGACTGTATTTAGGGACTATTTAGGGGATATTTTTAGGGGCTGTATTTAGGGGATGTATTTAGGGGCTTTGTTTAGGGACTGTATTTAATGCCTTTTTTTAGGGGATGTATTTAGGGGTATTATTTAGGTACTGTATTTAGGGGATGTTTTTAGTGGGTTTATTTAGGGATTATATTTAGCGGCTTTATTTAGGGGTTTTATTTAGGGAATGTATTTAGGGGATTTATTTAGGGACTGTGTTTAGAGGATTTCTTTGGGGCTATATTTAGAGGATGCACTTAGTGTTTTTTTTAGGGACTTTATTTAGGAGATGCATTTAGGAGCTTTATTTAGGGGTTTTATTTAGGGACTATATTGAAGGAATGTTTTTAGGGGCTGTCTTTAGGGGCTTTATTTAGGGGATTCATTTAGGGGCTTTAATCGGGGACCGTATTTCGGGGATGTTTTTAGGGGCTGTATTTAGGGGATGTATTTAGGGGTTCTTTTAGGGAGTGTATTTCGGTGATGTTTTTTGGGACTTTATTTATGGGATGTATTTAGGGGCTTTTATTTAGGGTTTTTATTTAGGGACTGTATTTAGGGTATGTTTTTAGGGGCTGTCTTTAGGGGCTTTATTTAGGGGAATCATTTAGGGGCTTTAATTAGGGACTGTATTACGGGATGTTTTTAGGGGCTTTATTTAGGAACTGTATTTATGGGCTATATGTAGGGGATGCATTTAGGTGCTTTATTTAGGGAATGTATTTAGGTGATGTATTTTAGGGGTTTTATTTAGGAACTGTATTTATGGCCCATATATAGGGACTGTTTTTGGGGGAGGTATTTAGGGGCTTTGTTTAGGGACTGTATTTCGGTACTCTATTTAGAGGCTTTATTTCGGGAATGTATGTAGGGGCTTTATTTAGTGACTGTATTTAGGGGATGTTTTTAGGGGCTGTATTTAGGGGATGTATTTAGGGACATTATTTAGGGACTGTATTCAATGGCTTTTTTCAGTGGATGTATTTAGGGGCTTTATTTAGGTACTGTATTTAGGGGATGTTTTTAGTGCATTTATTTAGGGATTGTATTTAGCAGTTTCATTTAGGGGATGCACTTAGGGGCTTTATTTGGGGGTTTTATTTAGGGAATTTATTTTTAGGACTGTATTTAGGGCCTATATTTAGGGACTTTATTTAGGGGATGTATTTAGGTGCTTTATTTAGGGACTATATTTCGGAACTGTTTTTGGGGGCTTTATTTATGGTATGTATTTAGGGGCTGTATTTGGGACTGTATTCATTGACTGTATTTAGGGGCTTTATTTAGGTGATGCATTTATGGGCTTTATTCATGGACTGTATTTAAGGACTGCATTTAGGGCCTTTATTTAGGGGATGCATTTAGGGGATTTATTTAGGGGAAGCATTTAGGGGCTTTATATAGGGACTGTATTTCGGGGATGTTTTTAGGGTCTGTATTTAGGAACTGTACTTAGATCTGTATTTAGGGGATGCATTTAGGGGCTTTATTTAGGTACTGTATTCAGGGACTATATTTAAGGGAAGTTTTTAGTGGATGTATTTAGGGGCTGTATTGAGGGCCTGTATTTAGTGACTGTATTTGGGGGCTTTATTCAGTGACTGTATTGCTAAACTGTATTACGGGCTTTATTTAGGGGATGTATTTAGGGGCTTTATTTAGGGACTGTATTTAGGGGATGTTTTCAGGGCTTTACTTAGGGGATGCACTTAGGAGGTTTATTTAGGGGCTGTATTTAGGTGTTTTTTTTAGGGACTATATTTAGGGGATCTTTTTAAGGGCTATTTTTAGGGGATGTAATTGGGGCTTTATTTAGGGACTATTTAGGGGATGTTTGTAGGGCTTTATTTAGGGACAGTATTTCGGAACTGTATTTAGGGGCTTTATTTAGGGGCTTTATTTAGGGACTTTATTTAGGGACTTTATTTAGGGACTTTATTTAGGGGATTTTGTAGGGCTTTATTTAGGGGCTCTATGTAGGTAACGTATTTAAGGGCTGTATTTAGGGATGTATTTAGGGGCTTTATTTAGGGACTATATTTCGGGGCTGTAGGGGCTTTATTTGGGACTGTATTTATTGACTGTATTTTGGGGCTTTATTTAGGTGATGCATTTATGGGAATTATTTAGGGACTGCATTTAGGGGCTTTATTTAGGGGATGCATTTAGGGACTGTATTTCGGGGATGTTTTTAGGGGCTGTATTTAGTGGATATATTTAGGGGCTTTATTTAGGGACTGTATTTAGGGGCTTTATTTAGGGGATGTATTTCTGGGCTTTATTTAGGGACTGTATTTAGGGGATGTTTTTAGGGCTTTATTTAGGGGAAGCATTTAGGGGGTTTATTTAGGGACTGTATTTAAGGGCTTTACTTAGGGGATGCATTTACGGATTTATTTGAAACTTTTATTTATGGACTGTATTTAGGGGATGTTTTTATGGACTATATTTAGGGACTATATTTTGGGGATGCATTTAGGGGCTTTAATTACGGACTGTATTTAGGGAATGTATTTATGGGATTTATTTATGAGTTTCATTTAGGGACTTTATTTCGGGGATGTTTTTAGGGCTGTATTTAGTGGATATATTTAGGGGCTTTATTTAGGGACTGTATTTAGGGGCTTTATTTAGGGGATGTATTTCTGGGCTTTATTTAGGGACTTTATTTAGGGAAAGGTTTTAGGGCTTTATTTAGGGGATGCATTTAGAGGCTTTATTTAGGGACTGTATTTAAAGGGCTTTATTTAGGGGCTTTATTTAAGGGTGTTATATAGGGACTGTATTTAGGGGATGTATTTAGGGGCTTTATTTTGGGACTTTATTTAGGGGATGTTTTTATGGCTTTAATAAGGGGAATCATTTAGGGGTTTTATTTAGTGACTGTATTTATAGGCTTTATTTAAGGGATGCATTTATGAGCTTTATTTAGGGACTTATTTAGTGGATGTATTTAGGGGCTTTATTTAGGGACTGTATTTGCGGGATTATATTTAGGGGCTTTATTTATGGACTGTTTTTAAGGGATGTTTTAGGGCTTTATTTAGGGGATGCATATAGTGGGTTTATTTAGGGACTATACTTAGGGAAGGTATTTAGGGACAGTATTTAGGGCCTGCATTTAGAGACTATATTTAGAGGATGTATTTAAGGGCTTTATTTAGGGACTGTATTTAGTGGCTTTATTTAGGGGATGCATTTAGGGGCTTTATTTAGGGGATTCATTTAGGGGCTTTATTTAGGGACTGTATTTAGGGGGCGTATTTAGGGACTTTATTTAGGGGGTGTATTTAGGGGCTTTATATAGGGACTTAATTTCAGGACTTTATTTAGGGACTGTATTTAGGGGATGCATTTAAGGGCTTTTATTTAGGGGATGTATTTCTGGGCTTTATTTAGGGACTGTATTTAGGGGATGTTTTTAGGGCTTTATTTAGGGGAAGCATTTAGGGACTGTTCTGGGCTTTATTTAGGGACTGTATTTAGGGGATGTTTTTAGGGCTTTATTTAGGGGAAGCATTTAGGGACTGTATTTAGGGCCTGTATATAATTCACGGCTTTATTTAGAGACTATATTTAGGGGATGTTTTTAGAGATTTATTTTGGGGATACATTTAGGTGGTTTATTTAGGGACTTTATGTAGGGGCTTTATTTAGGGGTGCATTTAGGGGCTTTATTTAGGGGTTTTATTTAGGGACTTTATTTAGGGGATATTTTTAGGGGCTTTATTGAGCGACGGTATTTAGGGACTGTATTTAGGGGCTTTTTTTAGGGAGTGTACTTAAGGGATTTTTTAGGGATTTATTTAGGGGATGCAATTAGTGAGTTTATTTAGGGACTGTATTTAGGGGATTTATTTAGGGAATTTATTTAGGGAGTGTATTTCGGAACTGTTTTTAGGGCCTTTATGTAGGGGATGCATTTAGGGGTTTTATTTAGGGAATGTATTTAGGGGTTTTATTTAGGCACTGTATTTATAGCCCGTATATATAGGGAATGTTTTTAGGGGAGGGGAGGTATTTAGGGGCTTTGTTTAGGGACTGTTTTAAGGTACTTTATTTAGGGGCTTTATTTCGGGAATGTATGTAGGGGCTTTATTTAGGAATTATATTTAGGGACTATTTAGGGGATGTTTTTAGGGGCTGCATTTAGGGGATGTATTTAGGGGCTTTATTTAGGGACTGTATTTAATGGCTTTTTTTAGGGGATTTTTTAGGGGCTTTATTTAGGTACTGTATTTAGGGGATGTTTTTAGTGGGTTTATTTAGGGATTGTATTTAGCGGCTTTATTTAGGGGATGCATTTAGGGGCTGTATTTATTGACTGTATTTAGGGGATGTATTTAAGGGCTTTATTTAGGGACTGTATTTAGGGGATGCATTTAGGGACTTTATTTAGGGAATGTAATTAGGGGTTTTATTTAGGCACTGTATTTATAGCCCGTATATATAGGGAATCTTTTTAGGGGAGGTATTTAGGGGCTTTGTTTAGGGACTGTATTTCGGTACTTTATTTAGGGGCTTTATTTCAGGAATGTATGTAGGGGCTTTATTTATGAATTATATTTAGGGACTATTTAGAGGATGTTTTTAGGGGCTGTATTTAGGGGATGTATTTAGGGGCTTTATTTAGGGACTGT
Organism: Xenopus petersii; assembly: GCA_038501925.1. Lineage (NCBI taxonomy): Eukaryota > Metazoa > Chordata > Amphibia > Anura > Pipidae > Xenopus > Xenopus petersii. Next base: position 9,629,431 of record CM076686.1, on the reverse strand, counting down.
ATTTAATGGCTTTTTTTAGGGGATATTTTTAGGGCTTTATTTAGGGATTGTATTTAGCGGCTTTATTTAGGGGATGCATTTAGGGGCTGTATTTATTGACTGTATTTAGGGGATGTATTTAAGGGCTTTATTTAGGGACTGTATTTAGGGGATGCATTTAAGGTCTTTATTTAGGGACTGTATTTAGGGACTGTATTTAGGGGCTTTATTTAGGGGATTTATTTAGGGGGTTTATTTAGGGACTGTATTTAGGGGCTTCATTTAAGGGATGTATTTAGGGGCTTAATTTAGATTCTTTATTTAGGGACTGTATTTAGGGGATTTATTTAGGGAATGTATTGATGGACTGTATTTCGGAACTATTTTTAGGGGCTTTATTTAGGGAATTATTTCGGAACTCTATGTAGGGACTTTATTTAGGGGATGTATTTATTGACTGTATTTAGGGGATGTATTTAGGGGCTTTATTTAGGGACTGTATTTAGGAGATGCATTTAGGGTCTTTATTCATGGACTTTATTTAGGGCCTGTATTTAGAGACTGTATTTATGGGATGTATTTAGGGGCTTCATTTAGGGACGGTATTTTGTGACTGTATTTAGGGGATGCATTTAGGGGGTTTGTTTTGGGGTTTTATTTAGGGACTGTATTTTGGGAATGTTTTTAGTGGCTGTATTTAGGGACTGTATTTATTGACTGTATTTAGGGGTTATTTGGGGGATGCATTTATTGGGTTTATTTAGGGTCTTTACTTAGGGGCTTTATTTAGGGGATGCATTTAGGGGCTTTAATTAGGGTTTTTTTTTAGGGGATGCATTTAGAGAGTTTATTTAAGGACTGTATTTAGGGGATTTATTTAAGGAATTTATTTAGGGAGTGTATTTCGGAACTGTTTTTAGGGGCTTTTGTTAAGAACTGTATTTATGGGCTTTATGTAGGGGATGCATTTATTGGCTTTATTTAGGGAATGTATTTAGGAGATGTATTTAGGGATTTTATTTAGGGACTGTATTTATGGCCCGAATATAGGGACTGTTTTTAGGGAAGGTATTTAGGGGCTTTGTTTAGGGAATGTATTTCGGTACTTTATTTAGGGGCTTTATTTTGGGAATGTATGTAGGGGCTTTATTTGGGGATGTTTTTAGGGGCTGTATTTAGGGGATGTATTTAGGGGCTATGTTTAGGGACTGTATTTAATGTATTTTTTTAGGGGATGTATTTAGGGGCTTTATTTAGGTACTGTATTTAGGGGATGTTTTTAGTGGGTTTATTTAGGGATTGTATTTAGCGGCTTTATTTAGGGACTGTATTTAATGTCTTTTTTAGGGTATGTATTTAGGGGCTTTATTTAGGTACTGTATTTAGGGGATGTTTTTAGTGGGTTTATTTAGGGATTGTATTTAGCGGGTTTATTTAGGGGATGCATTTAGGGGCTTTATTTAGGGGTTTTATTTATTGACTGTATTTAGGGGATGTATTTAAGGGCTTTATTTAGGGGATGTATTTAGGGGCTGTATTTATTGACTGTGTTTCGGGGATGTATTTAGGGGCTTTATTTAGGGACTGTATTTAGGGGATGCATTTATGGGCTTTAATTAGGCACTGTATTTCGGGGATGTTTTTAGGGGATGTATTTAGGGGATATATTTAGGGGTTCTTTTAGGGAGCGTATTTCGGTGATGTTTTTTGGGGCTTTATTTATGGGATGTATTTAGGGGCTTTTATTTAGGGACTGTGTTTAGAGGATTTCTTTAGGGCTATATTTAGGGGATGCATTTAGTGGGTTTTTTTAGGGACTTCATTTAGGGGATGTTTTTAGTGGCTGTATTTAGGGAATGTATTTATTGACTGTATTTAGGGGTTATTTGGGGGATGCGTTTAGTGGGTTTATTTAGGAACTGTACTTAGGGGCTTTATTTACGGGATGCATTTAGGGGCTTTAGTTGGGGGTTTTATTTAGGGGCTTTATTTGGGGGATGCATTTAGGGGATGTATTTAGGGGTTTTATTGAGAGTCTATATTTAGGGGTTGTTTTTATGGGCTGTATTTAGGAACTGTATTTATGGGCTTTATGTAGGGGATGCATTTAGGGGCTTTATTTAGGGAATGTATTTAGGTTTTTTTATTTAGGGACTGTATTAAGGGACTGTTTTAGGGGTGGTAATTAGGGGCTTTGTTTAGGGACTGTATTTCGGTACTTTATTTAGGGGCTTTATTTCGGGAATGTTTTTAGGGACTTTATTTAGGGACTGTATTTAGGGACTATTTAGGGGATGTATTTTGGGGCTGTATTTTGGGGCTGTATTTAGGGGCTTTATTTAGGGACTGTATTTAATGGCTTTTTTTAGGGGATGTATTTAGGGGCTTTATTTATTGACTGTATTAAGGGGATGTATTAAGGGGATGTATTTAGGGGCTTTATTTGGGTTATGCATTTAGGGGATGTATTTAGGGGTTTTATTGAGGGACTGTATTTAGGGGTTATTTTTATGGGCTGTATTTAGGAACTGTATTTATGGGCTTTATGTAGGGGATGCATTTAGGGGCTTTATTTAGGGGATGTATTTAGGGGCTTTATTTAGGGACTGTATTTCGTGACTGTATTTAGGGGCTTTATTTAGGGGGTTTATTTAGGGACTGTATTTAGGGACTTTATTTAAGGGATGCATTTAGGGGCTTTATTTAGATTCTATATTTAGGGTCTGTATTTAGAGGATTTATTTAGGGAATGTTTTTATGGACTGTATTTCGAAACTGTTTTTAGGGGCTTTATTTAGGGAATGTATTTCGGAACTGTATTTAGGGACTTTATTTAGGGGATGTATTTAGGGGCTGTATTTATTGACTGTATTTAGGGGATGCATTTAGGGGCTTTATTTAGGGACTGTATTTAGGGGATGCATTTAGGGTCTTTATTCACGGATTTTATTTAGGGCCTGTATTTAGGGAATGTATTTAGGGGTTTTATTGAGGGACTGTATTTATGCCCCGTACATAGGGACTGTTTTTAGGGGATGTATTTAGGTGATGTATTAAGGGGCTGTATTTAAGGACTGTATTTAGGGGATGCATTTAGGGTCTTTATTTAGGGACTGTATTTAGGGCCTGTATTTAGGGACTGTATTTAGGGAATGTATTTAGGGGCTTCATTTAGGGACTGTATTTCGTGACTGTATTTAGGGGCTTTGTTAGGGGATTTATTTAGGGGGTTTATTAAGGGACTGTATTTAGGAGCTTTATTTAAGGGATGCATTTAGGGGCTTTATTTAGATTCTATATTTAGGGACTGTATTTAGGGGATTTATTTAGGGAATGTATTTATGGACTGTATTTCGGTACTTTATTTAGGGGCTTTATTTCGGGAATGTATTTAGGAGCTTTATTTAGGGACTATTTAGGAGATGTTTTTAGAGGCTGTATTTAGGGATGTATTTAGGGGCTTTATTTAGGGACTGTATTTAATGGCTTTTTTTAGGGGATGTATTTAGGAGCTTTATTTAGGTACTGTATTTAGGGGATGTTTTTAGTGGGTTTATTTAGGGATTATATTTAGCGGCTTTATTGAGGGGCTTTATTTAGGGAATGTATTTAGGGGATTTATTTAGGTACTGTATCTAGAGGATTTCTTTAGGGCTATGTTTAGGGGATGCATTTAGTGGGGTTTTTTGGGGACTTTATTTAGGGGATGCATTTAGGAGCTTTATTTAGGGGTTTTATTTAGGGGATTCATTTAGGGGCTTTAATTAGGGACTGTATTTCGGGGATGTTTTTAGGGGCTGTATTTAGGGGTTCTTTTAGCGGGTGTATTTCGGTGATGTTTTTTGGGGCTTTATTTATGGGATGTATTTAGGGGCTTTTATTTAGGGACTGTGTTCAGAGGATTTCTTTAGGGCTATATTTAGGGGATGCATTTATTGTTTTTTTTTTTAGGGACTTTATTTAGGGGATGCTTTTAGGAGCTTTATTTAGGGTTTTTATTTAGGGACTGTACTTAGGGTATGTTTTTAGGGGCTGTCTTTAGGGGCTTTATTTAGGGCATTCATTTAGGGGCTTTAATTAGGGACTGTATTTCGGGGATGTTTTTAGGGGCTGTATTTAGGGGATGTATTTAGGGGTTCTTTTAGGGCGTGTATTTTGGTGATGTTTTTAGGGGCTTATATTTAGTGACTGTATATAGGGGCCTTATTTAGGGTATGTATTTAGGGGCTTTATTTAGGGACTGTATTGGGGAACTGTTTTTGTACTTCAATAAGTTGATGCATTTAGGGTTTTTTATTTAGGGACTGTAACTGTGGACTTTATTAAGGGATTGCATTTAGGGGCCTTATTTAGGGACTGTTTTAAGGGGCTGTATTTATGGGATGTATTTAGGGGTAGTATTTAGGGACTGTATTTAGGGGATGTTTTTAGGGGATGCATTTAGGGGCTTCATTTAGAGACTGTATTTAGGGGCTTTATTTAGGGACTATATTTCGGGACTGCATATAGGGGCTTTATTTAGGGTATGTCTTTAAGGGCTTTATTTAGGGACTGTATTTAGTTCATGTTTTTGGGGCTTTATTATGGGGATACATTTAGGTTTTTTTTAGGGACTGTAAGTAGGGGCTTTATTTAGGGGCTTTAGAGTTTTATGCATTTTTGGGCTTTATGTAGGGGAAATATTTAAGGGCTGTATTAGGGGGCTGTATTTAGGGACTGTATTTCGGGGGCGTATTTTGGGACTGTAGGTAGAGGATGTTTTTAGGGGCTTTATTTAGGGACTGTATTTCAGGACTGTATTCAGGGGCTATATATATGGCAAGTATTTGGGGGTTGTATTTCGAGACTGTATTTATTGACTGGAATTAGGGGATGCATTTATGGGTTTTATTTAGGGACTGTATTTAGGGGATGTATTTAGGGAATGTATTTAGTGGATGTATTTAGGGCATATATTTAAGGACTATATTAAGGGAATTTTTAGGGCTTTATTTAGGGGGTTTATATAGGGACTATATTTAGGGAATGTATGTAGGGGATTTTTTTATGGGCTGTATTTAGGACCTGTAATTAGGGACAGTATTTAGGGGCTTTATTTAGGGGATGTATTTACGGGCTTTATTTAGGGACTGTATATTGAGGATGTTTTCAGGAGCTGTATTTAGGGGATGTATTTAGGGTTTTTTATTGAGGGACTGTATTTAGGGGCTATATTTACAGGATGCATTTAAGGGCTTTAGTTAGGGAATATATTTAGGGGCTTTATTTAGGGACTATATTTGGTTACTAAATTTATGGCCTGTATATAGGGACTGTATTTAAGGGATGCCTTTAGGGGTTTTATTTACGGACTGTATTTAGGGGGCTTACTTAGGGACTGTATTTAGGGGATGTTTTAGGGGCTTTATTTGGGGGACTGTATTTATGGGCTGCATTTATGGGATGTATTTAGAGGTTGTATTTAGGGACTATATTTATGGACTGTATTTAGGGGCATTATTTAGGGGATGCATTTAGGGGCTTTATTTAGGGACTGTATCTAGGGGATGCATTTAGGGGATGCATTCACGGACTTTATTTAGCGGATGTTTTTAGTGGGTTTATTTAGGGACTGTATTTAGTGGCTATATTTAGGGGGTTGAATTTAGGGGATGCATTTAGGGGCCTTAAATTCAGGGTTTCATTTAGGGACTAGTGATGGGCGAATTTATTCGGCAGGCGCGAATTTGTGGTGAATTTGTGCGATTCGCCGCCAGCGAATGAATTAGCGAAACGCCCGCGAAAATTCGCCCAAAAAAATTCGCCGGCGTCAAAAAAAAATTTCAGGCGCCGGAGCCATTTTGCGAATTGTTTGCCGTTTCACAAATTTCACTAATTTTTCGGCAAACCGAAACGGTGCAAAGTCGCCGATCACTATTAGGGACTGTATTTAGGTTATGCATTTAGGGGTTTTATTGAGGGATTTTATTTAGGGATTTTATTTGTTTTTATGGTCGTGTATTTAGGGACTGCATTCATGGCCTGTATATAGGGACTTTGTTTAGGAGATGTATTTAGGGGCTTTATTTAGGGTCTGTATTTTTGGACTATTTAAGGGATGTTTTAGGGACTGTATTTAGGGGCTTTATTCATGGGATGTATTTAAGGGCTTTATTTAGGTACTGTATTTAGGGGATGTTTTTAGTGGGTTTATTTAGGGACTGAATTTAGTGGCTTTATTTAGGGGATGCATTTAGGGGCCTTAAATTCTTGGTTTTATTTAGGGACTGTATTTAGGGTTTTATTGAGGGACTGTATTTAGGGGATGTTTTTATGGGCTCTATTTAGGGACTGTATTTATTGCCTGTATATAGGGACTGTGTTTAGGGGAGGTATTTAGGGGCTTTATTTAGGGACTGTATTTAGGGGCTTTATTTAGGGGCTTTAATTAGGGGTATTCTTTAGGGACTGTATTTAGGGGATATTTTTGGTGGCTGTATTTAAGGACTGTATTTAGGGACTTTATTGACTGCATTTAGGGGTTAATTAGGGGATGCATTTAGTGGGTTTATTTAGGGACTATATTTAGGGGATGCATTTACGGGCTTTATTTAGGGACTGTATTTAGGGGCTTTATTTAGGGGATGCATTTAGGGGTTTTAATGAGGGACTGTATTTATGGGTTGTTTTTATGGGCTGTATTTAGGAACTGTATTTAGGGGCTTTATATAAGGGATGCATTTCGGGGCTTTATTTAGGGAATGTATTTTGGGGATGTATTTAGGGGCTTCATTTAGGGACTGTATTTATGGCCTGTATTTAGGAACTGTGTTTAGGGGATGCATTTAGGGGCTTTGCTAAGGGACTTTATTTCAGTACTGTATTTAGGGGCTTTATTTAGGGACTGTATTTAGGGACTATTTAGGGGATGCTTTTAGGGCTGTAATTAGGGGATGTATTTAGGGACTGTATTTAGGGGCTTTATTTAGGGGATGTATTTAGGGGATTTATTTAGGTACTGTATTTAAGGGACTTATTTTGGGCTTTATTTAGGGGGTTTATTTAGGGACTGTATTTGATTGCTTTATTAAGGGGATGCATTTCGGGGATTTATTTAGGGGTTTTATTATGGCCTGTATATAGGGACTGTGTTTAGGGGCAAGTATTTAGGGGCTTTGCTTAGGGACTTTATTTCAGTACTGTATTTAGGGGCTTTATTTATGGAATGTATTTAGGGGCTTTATTTAGGGACTGTATTTAGGGACTATTTAGGGGATGCTTTTAGGGGCTGTAATTAGGGGATGTATTTAGGGGCTTTATTTAGGGTGTATTTAGGGGATTTATTGAGGTACTGTATTTAGGGGATTTATTTTGGGCTTTATTTAGGGACTGTATTAAGGGGCTTTATTTAAGGGATGTATTTAGGGGCTTTATTTAGGGACTGTATTTAGGGGCTTTATTTAGGGACTGTATTAAGGGGCTTTCTTTAGGGGCTTTAATCAGGGGTTTTCTTTAGGGACTGTATTTAGGGGATGTTTTTGGTGGCTGTAGTTAGGGACTGTATTTAGGGACTTTATTTATTGATTGTATTTAGGGGATGTTTTTAGGGACTGTATTTAGGGGATTTATTTAGGTACTGTATTTAGGGGATCTATTTTGGGATTTATTTAGGGGGTTTATTTAGGGACTGTATTTGATTGCTTTATTAAGGGGATGCATTTAGTGGGTTTATTTAGTGACTGTATTTAGCGGATTTATTTAGGGGTGCATTTAGGGGCTTTATTTAGGGACTGTACTTAGGGGCTTTATTTAGGATTTGCATTTAGGGGTTTTATTGAGGGACTGTATTTAGGGGATGTTTTTAGTGGCTGTATTTAGGGACTGTATGTATTGAATTTATTTAATGGCTTTATTTAGGGGATGCATTTAGTGGGTTTATTTAGGGACTGTATTTAGGGGCTTTATTTAGGGGATGCATTTATGGGTTTTATTGAGGGACTGTATTTAGGGGATGTTTTTATGGGCTGTATTTAGGGGCTTCAATTAGGGAAAGTATTTAGGGGCTTCATTTATGGACTGTATTTATGGGATTTTTTTGGGCTTTATTTAGGAGGATTATTTAGGGACTGTATTTGACTGCTTTATTAAGTGGATGCATTTAGGGGCTTTATTGAGGGTTTTTATTTAGGGACTGTATTTAAGGGATGTTTATAGTGGCTGTATTTAGGGACTGTATTTAGTAGCTTTATTTAGGGGATGCATTTAGTGGGTTTATTTAGGGACTGTATCTTGCGGTTTTATTTAGGGTTGCATTTAGGGGCTTTATTTAGGGACTGTATTTAAGGGTTTTATTTAGGGGATGCATTTAGGGGTTTTATTGAGGAACTGTATTTATGGGATGTTTTATGGACTGTATATAGGGGCTTTATTTAGGGGATGTCTTTAGGGGCATTATTTAGGAACTTTATTTAGGGGATGTTTTTAGGTCTTTATTTAGGGGATGCATTTAGGGGATGTTTTTAGGGGCTGTCTTTTTGGGCTTTATTTAGGGGATTCATTTAGAGACTTTATTTAAGGACTGTATTTAGGGGATGTTTTTAGGGGATGTTTTTAGGGGCTGTATTTAGGGGCTTTATTTATGGGTTTTATTTAGGCAATGTATTTAGGGGATGTTTTTAGGGGCTGTATTTAGGGAATGTATTTAGGGGCTTTATTTAGGGACTGTATTTCTGGACTGTATTTTTAGAACTGTATTTAGGGGCTTTATTTAGGGATTGTATTTAGGGGATGTTTTTAGGGCTTTATTTAGGGGATGCATTTAGGGGGTTTATTTAGGGAATGTATTTATGTGCTTTATTTTGGGGATGCATTTAGGGGCTTTATTTAAGGACCGTATTTAGGGACTTTTTTTAGGGGATGTATTTAGGGGCTTCATTTAGGGACTGAATTTAGGGGATGTATTTAGGAGCTTTATTATGGACAGTATTTTTAGAACCAGTTTTAGGGCCTTTATTTAGGGACTTTATTTAAAGGACGTTTTTAGGGCTTTATTTAGGGGATTATTTAGTGACTGTATTTAGGGGGTGTATTTAGGGACTGTATTTAGGGATGTATTTAGGGGCAATATTTAGTGACTGTATTTCAGGACTGTTTTTAAAGGCTGTAGTTATGGGATGTATTTAGGAGTTGTGTTTGGGACTGTTATTATTGACTGTATTTAGGGGCTTTATTTAGGGGATGCATTTATGGGCTTTATTTAGGGGCTTGATTTAGGGACTGTATTGCTGAACTGTATTTAGGGGCTTTATTTAGGGGATGTATTTAGGGGTTTTATTTAGGGACTGTATTTAGGGGCTTTATTTAGGGGATGCATTTAGGGGCTTCATTTAAGTACTGTATTTAAGGGCTTTATTTAGGGGCTTTATTTAGGGGCTTTATTTAGGGGTTGTATTTAGGGGCTTTATTTAGGGGATTTATTCAGGTGCTCTATTTAGGGACTATTTTGGGACCGTATTTCAGGACTGTATTTATTTGCTTTATTTAGGGGATGTATTTATGGGCTGTATTTAGGGAATGTATTTAGAGGCTTTATTTAGGGATTGTATTTAGGGGATGTTTTTAGGGCTTTATTTAAGGGATGTATGTAGTGGTTTTATTTAGGGACTGTATTTAGGGCCTGTATTTAGGGGCTTAATTTAGGGGATGTATTTAGGGGGTTGATTTAGGGACAATATTTATGGGCTTTAGTTAGTGGTTGCGTTTACGGGCTGTATTTAGAGGATGTTCTTAGGGGCTGTATTTAGGGACGGTATTTAGAGCTTTATTTAGGGACTGTATTTCGGGACTGTATTTAGGGGCTTTAATTAGGGGATGTATTTAGTGGTTTTATTTAGGGCCTGTATTTAGGGGTGCATTTAGGGTTTTATTGAGGGACTATATTTAAGGGCTTTAATTAGGGGATTTATTTAGGGACTGTATGTAGGGGATGCATTTAGGGGTTTTATTGAGGGACTGTATTTAGGGGATGTTTTATGGGTTGTATTTACGGACTGTATTTAGGGGCTTTATTTAGGGGGATACATTTAGGGGCTTTATTTAGGGAATGTATTTAGGGGATGTATTTAGGGGCTTTATTTAGGGACTGTATTTATGCACTGTTTAGGGGATGTTTTTAGAGGCTGTATTTAGGGGATGTATTTAGGGGCTTTATATAGGAACTGTATTTAAGGACTGTATTTAGGGGATGTATTTAGGGGCTTCATTTAGGGACTGTATTTCGGGACTATATTTAGGGGCTTTATTTAGGGGATGTATTTAGGGGCTTTATTTAGGGACTGTATTTAGGGGATGCATTTAGGGGCTTCATTTATGGGTTTTATTTAAAGGACCAGTAACACAATTTTTAAAAATAAAAAAAAAACTAATTTATACACATTACTTACCTTCAATATGCTGATTTTTCCTGCTGTTTGGATAAGACATAGGAGAAAACTTAAACCAGCACTGTCCCTTGGCGTCCAAGGGGTCGCCGCCATCTTCTTTCTTGTTTCCCTTCTTCTCACCTACATTTGCGCTGCTGTGTGTCTCTTCCAGGACTGACTTCCGGGTTCGTGACGTCACTTCTGGATGCTTTTCTCTGCTCACGCTGACAGAAACTCTGCCATTCCGTTACGTTCTCTCCCCACTCTTTTGCCCAGCAGTTATGTTCCCTCCCCCAGCATGTCTCTCTCTCACCCCCAGGATATTTTGTCAAGCCTTTCTGAATTTATCGCTCTTTCCCGCATCCTTTCCCTCTCCTCTGCTGGCATCCATACTGTCCCCCGCAGCCTTTCCCTCTCCTCTGCCGGCATCCGTTCTGTCCCCCGCAGCCTAGCTCTCTGCAGTCGTTCTGGCCCCGCAGCCTTTCTCTCCCCTCTGCTGGCACCTGTTCTGTCCCCTGTATCCTTTCCCTCCCCTCTGCCGGCATCCGTTCTGTCCCCTCAGCCTCTCTCTCTGCACCTGTTCTGCCCCCGCAGCCTTTCCCTCCCCTCTGCCGGCATCCATACTGTCCCCCACAGCCTTTCCCTCTCCTCTGCCGGCATCCGTTCTGTCTGCCGCAGCCTCTCTCTCTGCAGCCGTTCTGCCCCCGCAGCCTTTCTCTCCCCTCTGCCAGCACCTGTTCTGTCCCCCGCATCCTTTCCCTCCCCTCTGCCGGCATCCGTTCTGCCCCCCCCTAGAGCCAGCACCCCCCTGGAGCCAGCATTTCCCCCCCCCCTGGAGCCAGCACCCCCCCCCCCGGAGCCAGCATCGTAGTTTGCTAAGTTTAAAAGCTCCGTGTTTAACAGTAAGCTGCTCTTCCTCTGCAGCTCCCTCTCCCTCCCCTTTCAGTAGGCATGTGGAAATAGAGGTGGACTGATAACTTTCTTTACAACTTTCCTTCCCTGCCACACATTAGCTTGTATGTGAGTACTGAGACACGGGAGTATTAGCTAAGCAGCAACATCAATCTGGAGCCGCATACTCCTGTGTCTCTATATACTATACTGTATACTTGCATATAAGCTAATGTGAGAGAGAGGATAGTGCTGTTATGTGGAGAAACCCAACCCGACCTCAGAGCTGGCCAGAAGCAGGTAAGAGAGATGCAGCTAGGCATGGATTCACTATAATGATGGCAGTATTTTAAAAACTGTACATTTTTAAATATATTATATTTAGATATTTTAATAACTTGATGCAATGATTCTTTTTACAAATGTTTAATTTCACGATAGTTCCCCTTTAAATTCATGTGACTTTTATATACAGGTATAGGACATGTTTTCCAGAATTCTCGGGAACTGAGGTTTTTTTCTGGATAATGGATCTTTGCATAATTTGGATCTTCATACCTTAGGTCTGCTAGAAAATCATGTAAACATTAAATAAACCCAATAGGCTGCTTTTGCTTTCAATAAGGATTAATTATATTTTAGTTGGGAGAGATAAAGGAAATCATTTTTCAAAATTTTAATTATTTCATTATAATGGAGTCTATTGGAGCCGGACTTCCCGTAATTCAGAGCTTTCTGGATAGCGAGTTTCTGGATAACGGATCCCATGACTGTAAAGTAAAACCTCATCCCTTGAGTATATACTTATATATATTATGTAATACATAGTGGTTTTCCCTGATTGTTTTCCTGGATTTTGTACCACATTTGCTCTGGTCCCCTGAAAAACATAAAAAGGGGTTTCTCGGGTCCTTTTCTATACATGAAGCTGCTGTATGGCTGATAAGATACATGAGTATCGTAATAGAGCGACTGTTCCAATTGAGTGTGTAAATCACAAGTCAGTGCTCATATAGGAACGACTAGGGGCTCTGACTTTTCCCTTCTATTTAAATAAACCCACTGGGGCAGTTACAGTTTAGATTCAATTGGGACACCCCGACATTCCCAACACCTATACAGAGCCGGGTGCAGCACCCATCTATCCCACATCCCACCCAATTGCAACTATTGGGGAACAATTAAGCCCCTTATCCTCTCTTTAATATTGGAGGCTTCCCAGCTCTCATTAAAGATCAAATAATCCCATAGTGGAGTCAGTGCCTCCCTAATTGATACAGTCCATTAATTAATTAATTGATATGCTTTCTATTAACCCCCAGCCCTCCTGCTGTTGAACTATAACATCCAGCATCCCTAGCATCATATATAGTAACAACACATTATAAGTCTCACCCTTGTGCTGTTATATGGTCACGTAACTCCTAAGTGACTTATAAAATCTATAGAAATTACAGCAGGGGGTATATATATATATATTATGCTATTTGAAGGCCACTTACCTCTCTGCATCTTGTTGCATGTCTCTCTTCCAGGCTCGTCCGGTGCATCTGAGAGCAGCAGGGATGTTTACTGGCTTTTTCCTGGCTCGTACCATTATGACATCACAGTAGGGACAGTTATTTCAGCCTTGAGATGTCATGTGATGAGGCAGCAGGCAGCTTTGTGACATCACTGCGTAGCAACTGTAACCACAACATGAGTGGAGAGTGGAAGATACCATTGCTAACCAGTCTTGCCTCCCTATATAGTTTATAGCAGTGCTGGCCAAAAATAAAACTGCTGCTAAAGTATAACTTTTATTTAGTGGATTATGGAAGTTGTAGTTGAACAACACCATTTATACTCTGTGCTTGTCTGTACAAGTATACTGTATACAGTCCTAGGGTTACACAGAAGCCCCCCACTTGTATGCCAGTATTCAGGGGGCCGTGTCCCATTCTCTCATCAGTCTGTAGCATTGGTATTATGGCTGCAGCTACTGAAATACATGTATGTAACATTCCATGAACATATTGCATGTGTCACATATAAAAGGACCACAATAAAATGATCAGGAAAGGTTTACTGCTTTAATAACATGCTCAGTTTTTGTGGGCCCTTTCATTACAATGACCCCATACCATATATATATATATATATATATATATATATATATATATATATATATATATATATATATATATATATATATATATATATATACACACAGTATATAGGTGTGTGTGTATCAGCCCAATGTGAAGATTAGCTGTTGGCTCAGGTTATCCTGCACAGTAGGAACAGAAATAGCCCCAGTATTCCAATATAGCTGTATCATAGGTTAACAGGTTGTCGCTCCTGTGGCCCTGTTGTGGCACTACATAGAATTATGCTGATGGAGGTGCATTTGGTTGGCCTGAAGCTGCCAGACCCATGGGCTTCTAACACTAATCAAACACCCAGACAATTCTTAGTGATTTTCTTCCCCTTGTTGCGCCCCCTGCTCCTGTGTCTCCAGACTTTGCCCCTAGAAAGAGAGAGGCAATAAAAGCAGCTGCTGATAGTGGGGCAGGGGCCCTTATTTTGGAAATGACAAACAAATAAAAGACACGAGTGTTGATCAATAAAGATGAATAGAATTTTTTCTTAGTTAGTGGAAAATGTTACAAATGGGAACAATTCCAGCTCACGGCCGCTGTATCTGCAATGAGTTCATTCCTATTGGATAACATACAAACCATTCAGCATTAAGGAAATACCAATGGGAGTGTCTGGGGAGGGGGGGTCAATATCCAGTGCACAGACTGTCCAGCACCCCCCGCGCACCATCCCAATCCTCAGCTCTATCAGCCATACACACATTTCCCACAATGCATTTCATCTTGACCACATACTGGGCCCAGGCCATTCTCTGCACAGACACACGGGACAAGGTTTGTTATGACACAGCAGAGAGAGATATAGTGATACTCAGTAGTACTAGGTGCAGCAACATTAACATAACATTCCTAGGCCAATCAAAACCCTGGAGTCTTTGGGTTACTCTTAGTGCACTTTAGCCTGAAAGTAAATGTCTCCCATATATATGGGCTTCTCCTAAATTCCACCCTTAATTCACCGGATCCTTAATCACCCCGCCCTTTATTTTAGCACCGTGCACGTCCTGTGATTGGCTGCAGCAATACTGTAGTGAGTTGTACTGAGGCCCTTTATGTCCAATAACAGTGACTGACACACTCATACCCCAACTAATTCCCCTGAGCACCCCCACTCACCCCTCTCATGTCACACCCCCACTCATAAAACAAAAATAAAAAATGGATACCCTTATTTATATGTGAACACCCTTTAACATAGCTATTTGGCTGAGGTCTGACGACGTCACATACTATAACCGGTTAGAAAAAATTGATTTAGAGAAAGAAACCCCGCCAATAGCTGCTGATATTTAATTAGCAGGTTATAAAGCAAAAGAGTGCATAAATAAAGTGCTGTGCAAATTCAAATAAAGTGCTAATGCGACTAATATTCCAATCAATTGCTTATCCTAAGTAGCTTATAGTGATACTTTAAATGATGTAACTTCTAATGACCTTAAGTCAAGTTAATAATACGCCACCAATTCATACCCCAGAAATTCATTAATTAAATATATAAAATTGATTCATTTATATCCAGGCTGAGATTGATCAACTGGTATTTCACAGCTTGTTTTCAATTAATTATCCAATAAAGTGCAGTGCAATATAAAACTTGGTCATTCCATGACTAATTAAAAAGGAGCAAAATGAATGGGCAAAGTTAAAAGTGGGTTTAAAAGTCATGTGGTCACAATCCATAAATTAGTTAAGAGAAACTGGAAAAAAAATAGATGGTGGAGTTGTCCCGTAGACTAACTGCCTGTTTTGTTTCTGAAGCCTGGGACACCACAAAGTTAAGGCAGGACAGGGTAACCGGGGCTGTGGCCTTGGTATTTATCTTGCCCTAGTACTTAAAAGAGACTAAGAGACCCTAAAAAGCCACAAACTCGCGGAATGAAGAATGAGGATTGGTAAAGAAAAAGTTGGATTTGAACCAGAGGCAATTCACACCCACGTCTATTGTAATCTAGACCAGACTGTTACTCCATTTAGGTTAGATTGTTAAAAAGATAAAAAATAAATGTGAATCAGGAGACTGAAATTCAATTGGCATCAGGGAACAGCGACGTGCGTTTCGCTTAGAAGCTTTGTCAAGGCAAAAAAAAAAAAAAATGCTCATGTCACACCCCCACTCACCCCTCTCATGTCACAGACACACATCCCTTCAGGGGAAGCACCTCAGGAGTGGGGTTACCCTTCAGTGATCAGGAATACTGAGCTGTGACAAGGGAACAATAACAGGGAAATCCCCACAAAAATAGAATATTACAGATGCATTTCGACTTTATAAAGTCCAGATTTATTAACAAAGAAAGAGCCGAGGCCCCTCTCTTCCCATGGGTGAAATACGGGCTTTTTTTTTCCCCAGCAAGTGTCACATTACAGGTTGTGCCCCAAGCAGTCACATCACCCCACAGCAGGGTCTTTTCTCCACTGGAGTCGTCTCCTCCGCCGGAGCAATGAGTTTCAGTAACAGGGGCTCCCCACTTGCTGTAGTGTAATACACAGGCTCCTGGGGGGAGGGGCCTGAGGAATCTTGTGCTTCAGAGTCAGACACAGGGGGTGGGGTGTATCTTTGGAGCTTGGCCACCGCCCACTGTCGTTTCAGCTCAGCCAATGAGTGGTGGGAGCATTCACTGCTCAAGTTGGGGCCCGTGTCTCCCTGGGTGGCCAGCTGGTAGGACACACTGCGGTCCAAGTGATTTGTGTGATTGGAGGTGGGAATCAGACTCCTGTTCCTCTGGCACCTCATGCTCCTCCCCTGGCCCCTCCTCTCCCTCAGTTCTGGCGGCTTTCTCTGTCTCCGCCTCCACACTCTGAGAAGAAATAAGCAGAATTTGTGCATTAATTTGACTGCGGCAGCTCCAAGCAGATCACGGGCGGTTGAACTCCACACGCAGGTCATGTGACATTTGTGGAGTAATTACACAATTGTCAATGAAAATTTAGCATATTGTCAACCCAAACCCTGCCCCTGATCTGCTCCAAACTCCGCCCACCTCCATTTAGCCTTTATGGCACTGAAATCAAATGAATTTTATTTCTGGAGTGGGGTCCCTGGTGTTACATGTACAGTTCCCACCCAGCCATTAGGGGGCAGTATCAGTGATTACTCACCTGTTGGTGCATCTCTGTGTTACTCGTTTTATCCTCGTCCTGCTGCTCCGCTTCATTCTTCCAGGAGCTGCTGCCAGACCATGGCTTCCCTCTGATGTCCCCTCCTGTACTTATTGGTACGCTCCGTTACACGCACCAGCTTCCTGGGGGGCAAGTGAAGTACAAAGGGTTAAGTGACCAGTGAATGGGGGCAGATAACAGAGGAGTGACCAGTAGGAGGAAAGTCACTGTTGTCTTTGTTCCAAAATTAGAACTGTGTAACTCAGGGATCCCCAACCAGTAGCTCGCTAGCAACATGTTGCTCTCCAACCACTTGGATGTTGCTCTTAGTGGTCTCAAAGCAGGAGCTTATTTTTTAATTCCAGGCTTGGAGGCAAGATTTTGCTGCATAACAACCAGGTGTACTGCCAAACAGAGCCTCAATGTAGGTTGACAATACACATAGGGGCTACTTAATGGCCAATCACAGCCCTTATTTGGCATCCCAGGAACATATTTCATGCTTGTGTTGCTCCCCAACTCCTTTTACTTCTGAATGTTGCTCATGGGTTCTAAAGGTTGGGGATCCCTGGTGTAACTGTATAACTGTAACTCTCTGTGTGGGTGTAACATCAAATTTTTAAAAAAAAAATTCATTAGTACACAACAAATAAATAACACCAAGACAAATTATACTTTAAAATTGCAAAGTCTTTATTAAGAAATAACTCAGCTTCCGCTCCTCTTCAGAAAAGGCAGCAGGGCGACCATCTATCCAGCGGCGCTAGATTTCTCATCCCTGGATCTTGCTGGCCGCTGACTGATGCTCCAAACTGGCAAAGATTTCCCAATGTGCCCCAAACCTGCCAGTGCCTGAGTGCAGCGCCCTCACTGCCTGAGTCTTCTTCCACACATTCACGAACGGGAATGGTTTGTACTTTGTATAAGCGCTACGGTAACTCTGTGCTAATGTGTAACTGGTTATGTGTGTAACCAAGGTAGTAGGTAACTCTCATGCCCTTGACAGATGTGGTTATTTCGGTAGGACTTGCACTCTTCCACTGTATGCACTGAGTACAGATCATTTGCAGCTTTCATTCTGTCTGCAATCCCTTCCCATTGTAGGAAGGTTACTGCTGGTTACCGTGTTTCATAGCCCGTGCTTGTGAGAGACCCGTCCTTGCTCAGACTCCACTCTTGCTCAGAGCTCCACTCTCATGCTGCTTTAATATAGATAATGGGGACCCTAGTGCTGCGCCGCATTGATCTATAGATATACACCAGCCGGTACAGAAGCCCAAAACAGTGCCTCCCACTCCTGCACTGCCACATACCAGGTGCTTGGTATTCTTTAGGTCTTCTTCCTTCACTTGTCAATTTCCGTTACTTTCAGCGCATGCACAGTTGACATGAACCAGAAGATTGCTCCAACTGCGCATGCACCACTACAGCTCTCACTTTACAAAGAATACCGAAGTGCCGAAGATGGCGCCCGTGAGCTCTTCTGCGCTGACTCTGCATGTGTGGTCAGTATTTCTGGAGGGGACACAATTCTGGGGTAACACTGTGCAGGGGGAGGCACGGAGAGGGGGGCAGTGGATGGGGCCAGTGGGAACTTTTGGCTAAAGGGGGGTTAAGTTCTCCTCTATGGTCTAACCCCCTTAGCTCATAACAAGGTTACACATATGTATAAACATTGGGGTAACAGTCACCCTGCTATAGTTCCAGGGGTACCCAGGGCACAAATAAGCACTCACCCCAAATCTTCCCCTAACTGGCCTTCAGACTGGGCTCCCTTAGCTCATAACAAGGTTACAGATATATAGAAACATTGGGGTAACAGTGACCCTGCTATAGTTCCAGGGGTACCCAGGGCACAAATAAGCAGTCACCCCAAATCTCCCCCTAACTGACCTTCAGGCTGGGCCCCTTACCTCATAACAAGGTTACAGATATATAGAAACATTGGGGTAACAGTCACCCTGCTATAGTTCCAGGGGTACCCTGGGCACAAATAAGCAGTCATCCCAAATCTCCCCCTAACTGACCTTCAGGCTGGGCCCCCTTACCTCAAAACAAGGTTACAGATGTATAGAAACATTGGGGTAACAGTCACCCTGCTATAGTTCCAGGGGTACCCAGGGCACAAATAAGCACTCACCCCAAATCTCCCCCTAACTGGCCTTCAGGCTGAAGCCCCTCAGCTCATAACAAGATTATTTATATTATTATTATTTATTCATAACAATACTTATTACATTTTAGTATATATTCTGCTAATACAATTGCTACTATTCTGTATGTAGCTTGCTAGACAGGACAATAAGGAAACATATATAATACAGTTCAGTTATACTCACAAGAATACACTTCTGAGATGCCAGGATTTAAAAGATACAGATCACAAGCCATTCTTGGGTCATGCAGAATGCATTCCAGTAAGTGATAACTTATTTTACCTTCCAAAACTGTCACCTACTGTACTCTCCACTGAATGGGTAGGGACAGATGTTCCTTCCAGTAAGAAAGTCAGACTATATACTGTAAATCAGATAAAACACTTTTTAATGGAAGCGGATTAGGTTGAAAGTGATAATGCTGTGCCACTGCTGTAGATTGTACAGTTTCTGGTGCACAGAACACATTTAAGTTTCCTTGTATGAGACTGAATGGCTGAACAAATAATCAGTTGAACCTGAGAGGTTGCCAGAATTCAGTGGCGGAACTACCAGGGGAGCGGGCCAGGGACCGCACCCCCTCAGGGCCCCCGGCAGCCCGCGCGCCATTGAAAATGTGGGAATGTGGGCCGTACGGAGGGGGGCGGGGCCCGGCTGCGCGTCACGCACCAGGGCCCACCCCCTCTAGGATCGCAACTGCCAGAATTTGTGCTTCCAAATTACAATGCGACAGACATTGTTGTGTGAAAACCTAGAAACTTCCAATAATAAAATACTGTATACATTTCTGGCCTTGTTTAATATTCAAAAGGTGCAAATGCTGGAGTCTTAAAGAGAACTACCCCCCAGTAAGAAAAGCCCCTACCTACTACCCTAGATAGTCCCCCTGCATAGTTCATTACCCCTGAAAGTGTCCCGAATACATTGCTCAAGTATCTGTGCAAACACATCGGAGCTCATGGGCGCCATCTTCTGGATCTTCGGTCTTCATCGGTACGAGAGCGCAGTATTGGTGCATGCGCAGTTGGAACGGTGTTCCAGTTCGTAGAATGTAGGGACTTTTCTTATTGGGAGGGTTAAGTTCTAGGTGCAAAGTTGCACCACCACAAGCAGAAGGCATATCATGGAACCTGGATCAGAGGTGAAACTGAGCACATTCTTTGTTGCAACCCTGCATAAATGAAACATTTGATAAACTCTTCTCTGGACACTATTGTTTAAGGAGGGCTGCACCCTGAAATTCTTAGTTACTGGAAAAGCTGTCACCCCAATTGGATTTTCTTGGGTTCACATACGAGGCTGGGCAGTGCTGGGTTTTTGGGTCAGAATGTAACTGGGAGTGTTCCTGGTTCATAGCAATAAAATTTCCAAATAAAAAAACCTCCGGGAGGCTGCCATCTCTGGATATGGATTTTGTGGACAGCTGATGAGGGTACATTTCCCCATATGAACTGAAATTGTCAATATTCCATATTAAAGAAGATGAGGTCTCCCCATGAATAGTTAGATCAAAGCTTATATATAGATTCCCTCAGTAACACCCACATACTGTATATTAGCTAACTGGGGTTGAGTTTGTGTGGGCCGTTCCACAAGGCAGGTGGAAATGCAGAGACAACACCATAGAAATGATATTGAGAACTAAAAACCAAAAACATCTGGGTTGTGTAACCACACTGCTTCCTGGCAACGTTGGTGTGGGTTGGCTATTACTGAGGGAATATATCATGGGGGAAACCTAATTAACTGTTTGCTCAAATTTTACAGTAAATGGATTTAGAAACGTGACAGTTTTTTCCCCAGCAATGAACAAATGATTAGTGATGAGCGAAATTTTTTGCAAAAACGACGCCCATAGACTCCAATGGGTGAAAAAAAAATTGTTGCGCATCAAAAAAAAAGTTTGACACATCGCATTGCTCAACAAAAAGAAAAAATGACACCCATGGACTTTAATCCATTTTAGCGAATTTTTGACGTTCCATAAATCGAAACGGGGTAAGATATACATTAAATGACTCTTATGGAGCCCCAAGCCTTTATTGCCGAACTCTTATGCAGATTTAGGAAATATTTACTCCAACCTTTAGTCT
Organism: Xenopus petersii; assembly: GCA_038501925.1. NCBI lineage: Eukaryota > Metazoa > Chordata > Amphibia > Anura > Pipidae > Xenopus > Xenopus petersii. The sequence goes on along the minus strand of CM076686.1, from coordinate 9,608,672 downwards.
GCAACATCACTAGAAGAATGACGGTACAGGTATATGACCTGTTATCCAGAATATTTGGGATCTTTTGTTTTCCGGATAATGGGTCTTTCTGTAATACCTAAGTCTACTAGAAAATCATATAAACATTAAATAAACCCAATAGGCTGGTTTTGCTTCCAATAAGGATTAATTATATCTTAGTTGGGATCAAGTATAAGGTACTGTTATATTATTACACAGAAAAAGGAAATAATTTTTAATGCTTTGGATTATTTGGATAAAATGGAGTCCATGTGAGACGGCCTTTCCGTAATTTGATTTAAATGAATCTAAATCAAAATAAATGAATACATTTTGCCTCATGACAGAAAATATAGTTCAAAGCAACTTTTACATTTTAAATTTGTTGATTTATTGTAGCCTTGAGCCTCAACCCGTTTTTGCTGCATTGTTCAACAAGTTGTTTATAAGGTTCAATTATTGTAAGTTTGATAACTGTAAGCCTTTAGTGGCTGAATGTGACACAACCATGTTCATGAATTGGTTTATGAAATGAAGCGTTTTGTGCATTGTTAATAAATTAAGTTGCGCCATTTCTACCCATAAATTAAGGGGGTTGGTTTTATGTGGGGACCGGCATTGCAACCTTCCCTGGTCTTGATATTAGCTGTTTAGGAGACCTGTTTATTAAGGAAAAACGTTTGCATTGTTTTTAATCAGTATTCACAGTGCTGAGATGATTTAGGAAGACTAATGAACGGCATTATTCAGTATAGGATCAGAAAGTGCAAATGTTGGTACATTAGATTCTCAGGCACAATGTCTGTTGGTTATGCTAACCAGGGCCGCCATCAGAAATCACAGGCCCCGTATAGCAACATTTTCTGGGCCCCTGGTCCCCACCCACCTGACACCAAAGTAAAAAGTCCACAGAGGCATCAGCGCTAAAAATGGTAAACCCACTCACCCACAAAAAGCCATTGGTGGTCAGGCCCCCCTTACAGGGTCCCACATAAAAGGTTTAAATAAAAATATTGGCGCCAGGGCCCCCATAAAAGTTTTCAAAAAAACATTGGTGGCCAGGCCCCCCTATAAATTAAAAAAAAATTGCACTAGGGCCCCCATATAAGTTTTTTTTGAAAACATTGGTGATCAGGGGCCCCATAGAATATTAAAAAAAAAAAAGTGGTGGCCAGGGGTTCAATAAAAAAAAAACATTGGTGTTCAGTGGCTTCAGCTCTTTTCGTGGCTTTGGGTCTTCAGCTGAGCATGAACTTCGGCACTGTTAAGTGGGCCCGGCTAAATGGCTCAGACTTCCCCTATCTTTAATTGGTAGAATAAGCCTTTTTAAGATGAAATTCCTGCCTAAATTCCTCTATCTCTTCCGCCAGTCCCCAACTTGGATTCCCATGAGGTTCTTTAGGCAACTACAAAGCCACCTAACCAGACTGTACTGGTCTCCAGGTCCTACTAGGATAGCATATAAGGTCTTGACCTCTCCACTGAGTGAGGGTGGCATGGCTGCACCAGATATGTATGGGTATTTCTTAGCCTCACAATTGACATCAGTTTTACGTTGGCTTAGTCCAACTCCGGAAGACCCTATAACATTGTTGGAAGCGCATTTGGTTGGATCATTGGAATGGCTACGAAACTTGATCTATCGGAGGCCCCCAGGTCTGTCCTACCCTACTCCAATGATTCATAATACTGTGAAAGCCTGGCAAAAAGGTTCCAATAAAATAGGGAAGGATCCCCGGGTCTTTTCCCCCCATACTCCACTTTGGTATAACCCCAATCTACAACAATTAGCTACTGTTCTGGACCCTCAGATTTGGGCACAATTTAATATAAAATGTCTTGGCGATTTGTATGCTGATAACCATTTATTATCCTTCCAACAGCTTAAGGACAATTTCAATATTCCTAATACAATGTTATTTAGATACTTTCAAGTGAGGCATGCTCTAGCCCAGCAATTTCAATCAATTGAACCCCATATTGAACTCTCTCAACTTGAAAAAGTTGTACGCAAAGAACACCAGCATAAACCTCTATCTACCATCTACAACTGTCTTAGGCCTAGAGGAAACCTTCCTAGACCGGAATTGTACCAAAAATGGATTACAAATATTCCTGATTTGACCCAGGAACAATGGGAACCTACTCTATCTGACTCTCTCCAACCACTAATCCGAGCCAGGGACAGGCTTATACAATTCAAGTATCTTCATCGGGCCTATTACTCACCGCATATTCTTCACAGCATTAATCCGACTTTCCTTGACCAGTGTAATCGGTGCAAAGGAACCAACGCTGACTTTTTTCATCTGGTTTGGAGTTTCCCGTCAACTCAAAATGCAAAATGAATCCTACTCTAACAGGCAACAGGATGTATCTCAACCCTTGCTTGATTTGCTAATGGGGTCATCTTAATATGGGGCACTTGAAATGCATGCTATGTCTAAATGCTTTAGCTACCTAGGTGTATAATTGAAAGGATACATATCATTTGTACAGTAAATATTTTGGGCGTATGTGTATCAAGCACTTTGGTATGCAGCCTATCTGCTTTATTTGCTTGACTCCTTTTTTTCAGGGCCTTTCTTCTCGCTTTCCTTTCTTCTCATACTTGTACCATTGTTCCAAAAGTCAGTTCTGTAGCCAATATAAAAATATTTCAAAATGAAAATACCTTTGTGTGGGATGTACATGTATATAGTGTATCAACCAGGGCAACCACAAAGACAGAGAAGTTGACAGATATATACAAACGGCTTTGACTGCTGCTTTTGGATTCTGTTTATTGGGAGTGAAAAAAGAGGGAATACTGTAAATGACATTATACAGAAGGAAATTTGTTCATAACTAGTCATATAGTGAATTTATTTATATGGCTCAAAATTGATTGATAGGACAGAAGAACGTGATATTAGAAAAATTGTAATTACTTTCACAGTAAAGTCTCATTCTTGTTAAAGGAGAAGGAAAGGCTACAATTAAGTAAGCTTTAGCTTAAGGGCTATATAAATACACCAGTAACCCCTCAAAGTAATGCTGTTCGGAGTGTTTCTTTTAAAAGAAACACAGCATTTCTGTCCTTCTATTGTGTACACATGGGCATCTGTATCAGACTTCCTTCTTTCAGCTTAAACCTCCAGGGCTAGGGCTTGAGCATGCTCAGTTTGCTCCTCTCTCCATCTAGGATTGCTGTGTCTATCATAGTGCCAGTTGTTTTTATCTCTTAGTGTGTGAATGTGAGTGGTTGAGCTTCAGCGCTGACTGATGCCTTTGTTTCTCTTTGAGGGACATGGAGTTGCACTGTGATTGGACAAAGTAGGTGATTCGAAGCTGGGGATGCTTCCCCCCATCCCAAGTAACATTAGCTCTTATCTCAGACTTTTAAAATCCACCAGAATTATAATGTTCTCATTACCAGAATGCATTTACTTGGGTCTATTCTTAATCTGTAGGCTCAAGTTATTGAAAAAATTGTTATTAAATGTGCTACTGATCTGAAATTATCATGACCCTTAGGCATCTCACATATTGTGGGTTTAGTGTAATATTCCCATCAGCCTCAAGACACTCACCAAATGGTACAACGTTTGTCTTTTCC
>CM076686.1:8997574-9000074 GCA_038501925.1 Xenopus petersii | reverse complement strand
GCATTACACTGCGCTCAAATCTCGCGCCAAACGTCGCGCACATCCGGGCCGCCATCAGCCGCACGGCCATTTCCCGCTCCACACTCTGCAGGAGTGACGCGTTGGAAAGTCAGGGGATCCTATTAAAGATCCACAAGGAATGGAAAGCCCCAGACCGCAGAGCAGTCAAAGATAAGAGAATGGATATTTTGTATCCTTTCAGCCAAGCTCATAAAGATAAATGGGAAACCATACCCAAGGTTGACGCCCCGATAGCTAGATTAGCTAAACGTACGACTATACCTTTAGAGGACGGAACAGCGTTCCGTGATCCCATGGACAGGAAGGCTGAAAATCTTTTAAAAAACCTCTTTTGCCTCATCTACAGCGGCATTTAAAAACCGTCCATCGCAGCAGCATGTGTTGCGCGAACTATGACCCTATGGTTAGAAGAAGCGTTATCAGGTTGTTCTGAGGATTCTTTCGACATGCATGGTCATCTCTCAAAAGTGCTTAATGCAGCACACTTTGTATGCGATGCCTCTTTGGACACACTGCAATTACAAGCCAGGGCCCCCGCATTTTCAGTAGGTGCTAGAAGAGCACTTTGGCTCAAATCTTGGAGTGCGGACCCAGTTCCAAGAAGAATTTAGTTACTCTGCCATTTTCAGGGTCTTCACTCTTTGGGCCGGAACTAGATACTTTGATAAATAAGATCACTGAAAGGAAAAAGCAACTTTTTACCTCAAGACAAAAATCTAAACCTTCAAACACACTGTCAAGAAGACCATTTAGGTCACCCAATTTTGGGAGAACTTCTCTGCAGCACTCCAGACAACCAACATACTCTAACCAACCCAAGGGTAATTTTCGTCCCCCCAAGAAACCCTCCTGGAACTTTCAGAGACGCACTTCCACAGGAGCAAACAGATAAGACACGAGACGCATGAAGGGGCAGCCTCCCCCGATCTTACGGAGGTGATAGGGGGCGCCTCTTGAAGTTCAGGGACACCTGGCTAGCCACAACTTCAGACACCTGGGTCCACAACATAGTTTCAATGGGCTACAGACTACAGTTTCACAGGTCACCCCCCCAACGATTCATTCATTCAACCCTGCCATCCCTACCAAACAAACAGAAAGCTCTGAAACTAGCAATACAAACTATGCTCAAAGCAAGTCAATAATCACAGTTTCCCACAGATCAATGGGGGCTCGGATTTTATTCCAATCTGTTTCTGATACCCAAAAAAGATGGTTCACAACATCCTGTCCTGGATCTAAAATTTCTAAACAAATTTCTCTATGTACCTTCCTTCAAAATGGAATCTCTGAGATCCGTGATTGCAAACGTGGAACAAGGAGATTTTTTCTATTGGACTATCCAATTTTTCTATCAGCGACAACCAAAATTTCTCTTCATTGGTGGAGTCAAATAGACAACATCAAGAAAGGAAAACTGTGTTCCATTGCAGATTGGGCAATTCTCACCACAGACGCCAGTCTCACAGGCTGGGGCGGCGTTTTCAACCACAGGTCTGTACAAGGTCGGTGGTCACAGGCGGAAACCTCACTCCACATCAACGTTCTGGAACTGAGGGCGGTTTTCCTGGCGCTAAGACACTGGTCGGATCTTCTGAGGGGATGCCCAGTAAAAGTCCGGTCAGACAACGCTACGACGGTGGCTTATATAAACCACCAGGGAGGCACTCACAGCAGTGCAGCATGGAAAGAGGTGTCCCGCATTCTGCAATGGGCGGAAAACAATTCGTGCAGGCTAGCGGCCGTGTACATCCCAGGTCAATTGAATTGGGAAGCAGACTTCTTAAGCCGAACCACTCTCGATCCGGGAGAATGGGCACTGCACCCGGAAGTGTTTCAACAACTTGCGAACATGTGGGGGACACCACAGATGGATCTGATGGCCAGCAAGTTCAATCACCAAATTCCGGAGTATTGTTCCAGGTATCACGACCCAAATGCTTGGTCAGTGGATGCAATGACGTCAGCTTGGGACTTTCAACTTGTCTACATTTTTCCACCCATACCAATGATCCACCCGGTTCTCCGTCGCCTGTGTCTATTCCGAACGACAGCAATAGTGATAGCACCTTTTTGGCCCCGGAGGGCTTGGTTTTCAGATCTAAAGAGACTGTCAATTGCTCCCCCGTGGCCGCTTCCTCAACGGCCGGACTTGCTTCAACAGGGCCCCTGTTGGCACCCGTCTTTGGAAAGGTTATCCCTGACGGCTTGGCTCTTGAAAGCTCCATCTGGAAGGGCAAGGGTTTCTCGGACAAAGTCACTACCACTCTGTTGAGAGCACGCAAACCAACAACAAGATCTACCTATCACCGCATTTGGTCATGCTACATCGACTGGTGTAACCAGAGACGCTCGGATTATACACAGTGCACAGTTCCTCTTCTCCTGGAATTCCTTCAGCAGGGCATGGATAGAGGATTGGGAGTCAATTCGCTGAAAGTCCAGATCTCAGCATTATCAGTGTTCTTTCAACGGCAGC
>CM076686.1:8970814-8990814 GCA_038501925.1 Xenopus petersii | reverse complement strand
TGGAGATATTTTTTATTCCTATTTTACTTCCTTCAGCTCATCTCATTGGCCTCTAACATCTTTTTTTTCTCACTACAGATGCTCTTCTGGGATCAATGTGCAAGTCATGTGAGTGCACCATTATATTATGCCTGTTATTAGTATTTATAAAGCAGCAGTGACGTATAATAGAAGGATAGTTAGTGCATAACTACCAGACAGTAGACCCCACGTTTGCAGGAGGGGTGTCTGTGGTACAAGGAATATAGGTCTACTATATGGTATGTCACACACTTCACACTTTCACAACCCGCTTACTTGTTTGCTGCGGGTGTTGGCACAGCAGAGGGGTGATCGGGATCAAGTATTTGTATAGATTACACACACAGTGACCATCACACAGTTAAGGAAGGCCTGCTGACACTACATAAAACCTACAATGTTTACATAAAAAGCTTTGAGCCAAAGTTGAGCCAAGGTACTTTATTTATCAGCTTATTGGGTCTTTGCTCCACTCCAAAACATGCAAAATGGGCCTTCATACCCTGACTCTGGGGGCTCAATAGCAGAGGTGTCAGTGCTGGGGAAGGAGATGATTTAAACTTGTTCAGCTCTTCATAAGTCTTACTGACCTGTTCCTGTAGGTAAAAAAAAAAAGTTATATGTTGGTATCACTTGAAGTAAAAGTAAACAGGACAGACAGATTACGCACACCAGGAATATCTTCATTTAACCCTCAGTGCCAGACATTGCACAATATACCTTCCCAGCTCAACTATTTCCTAGTCGACAAACATTCAAAGAGTTACACAAAAAGGGGTTATCCTGCTGTAGTTTTTTGTTTTTTTTAGCTGCAGGAATTGATTAAACAGTTTCACATTTTTCTTAATAGGCAATAATAATTGGACTCATCAGGCAGAGAAAGGTAAGATTTTAAAAAATAATATATAAATATACAAGTTGCTTTGATCAGTAGGAATATGTAAGATGTACAACTTTTTTCCTTGAGGTGGCCATAGATGTTAAGATTTCTCTCTCCCTAACGACCGCTTTTAGTGTGTTCCTACAAATTTGTCAAATTTTATGAGGTTATCTGGCACAGCATGATCAGTCATCTAATGATTTTTCATCCGACATTGGTCAGAAAATCAATCGTTCAGGTTAGAAGACTTTCATCATTCACAGTGAAATGTTTCCATTGTCCAATAGTTTGCAGGGCCAAGCAGGCAGCTCCCCACAGTTTCCTGGCTTCAACTGGACGATATCGATTGAAATAGTTGTTTTTGTTGATGACAAATCGTACATTTAAACAAGCATTTCATTATAAGCTTGGTCCTATGATAACGAAAAGATATTTTAAAAATCGTAATGTCTATCGTCATCTTTAAGGCACCCGAATTTGATTCAGGGAAGCTTTTCAAACCAGAATTTAGTTTAGAACTCATTAAAGGATAAGGGAAGTATAAATCACTAATTGCTATTCTGTGCTTTCACATGGACCCAGACTTGGTAGACAGCTGAAGATGACCGCTGACTGCTGTTAGGAGTATACCCTGGCCAATTTATCGTAAACATAGTAACATATTAAGTGAGGTTGAATAAAGACACACGTCCATCCGTTTCACTTTTTTTAACCTGCCTGTCAATTGATCCAGAGGAAGGCAAAATATCCCAGCTGAAGCCTCTCCAATTTGCCTCAGAGGGGAAAAAATTCCTTCCTGACTCCAAAATGGCAATGGGACCAGTCCCTGGATCAACTTGTACTATGAGCTATCTCCCATATCCCTGTATTCCCTCACTTGCTAAACACCATCCAACCCCTTCTTATACCTATCTAATGTATCAGCCTGTACCACTGATTCAGGGAGACAATTCCACATCTTCACAGCTCTCTCACTGTAAAAAACCCCTTCCCAATATTTAGGAACCTCTTTTCTTCTAATCAGAATGGGTGATCTTGTGTCGGCTGGAAAGACCTACTGGTAAATAAAGCATTAGAGAGATTATTATATGATCCCCCTATATATTTATACATAGTTATCATATAACCCCTTAAGCGCCTCTTCTCCAGCGTGAACATCCCCAATTTGGCCAGGTTTTCCTCATAGCTAAGATTTTCTCTTTACCAGCTTAGTTGCCCTTCTCTGTCCCCTCTCTAATACGATAATGTCCTGTTTGAGTGATGGAGACCAAAACTGTACGGCATATTCTAGATCAGGCCTTACCGGTGCTCTGTACAGTGGAAGAATAACCCCCTCCACCAGTGAATCAATGCCCCTTTTAATACAGCTCAAGATCTTATTTGCCCTTGATGCTGCTGACTGGCATTACTTGCTACAGCCAAGTTTATTATCTGCACGGACTCCAATCTCTGTCTCCATTATGGATTTGTCTAGTGAAATCCCATTAAGGGTATAAGATATTTTTACATCCCAGATGCATGACTTTACATTTATCAACATTGAATCTCATTTGCCACTTAGCTGCCCAGATTGCCAGTTTGTCAAGATCGTGTTGCAAGTGCCACATCCTGGATGGAATGAATTGGGCTGGATAGTTTTGTGTCATCTGCAAACACTGATACATACTTAAAATACCCTCCCCTAAGTCATTAATTAACAAGTTAACTAAAGTGGACCCAATACTGAGCCCTGAGGGACCCTACTAAGAACCTTACTCCAAGTAGAAAATGTACCATTAACAACCACCCTCTGTACCTGATCCTGTAGCCAGTTTCCTATCCATGTGAAAACAACTTTATTATGCCCAAAATCCAAATGGATCACGTCTTCTGCCCCCACTGTCCAGTATCTTACATACCTCATTATCAAATTTGTCTTCATAAAGCCATTCATGCTGATGGCTGCTCATAATGTCATTCACTAGGACAAAAGTTTGAATGTGATCCCTTAACAAGCCTTCAAATAATTTGTCCTTCGTGGATGTTAAACTTACTGGCCTATAATTGCCAAGCTGAGATTGTTACCCCTTTTTAAATATTGGAATAACATCAGCTTATCTCCAATCCATAGGCACCATACCAGATGAAAGTGAATCGGAGAAAATCAGAAATAGGGTGTCTTGCTACAAGTTCCCTTGGCAGACTTATCACAAACTAAATGTCTAACTGAGCACTTCCCCCAGCAGACTTATCAAATATAGGGGTGGAAATAAAACACACACACATTGATCATCATTAGAGAAGAATAATATATTGTAAGAAAAGTAATACAATACTGATTGAAGACAACGCAACGTCTAGCCGAGCTTCCCTTGGCAGACTTCTGAGAGGAACATCAGCTGGGAATCCCGGGCCCAAATCAAATACAGCGACTCCCAGAGCACATCAATCGGCCAATGGTCCTTACAAGACCAATTATTCTACACAACACATCTGCTTGTAGATGAAGTCCCACAGCCCCCCCAGCTGAGCTCCTTTTTATAATGGTACAATAACAAAGTAATAGATCATTACACATAGACATATAAAATAATAATAATGGCTACTTGCCCAGTACATGGCCATGAGAATGACCATGAAAATGGAAATAACCATGTGAATGAAAATAATTGCTGTGTATAATTGCTGTGTATGTTGATTATAACTATATGAATAAGATATGAGAGTCTATCACCTTAACTCCTACTATTCCCTGTTCTCCTGCTAATGACTGAATAACTCAACTTCAGTTGTTCCTTGGTCTCCTGCTAATATCAGTACATCCATTTTACAACTAAGGAGCCATATTGAATGCACTTGATCACACTCACATTCATACATGGCCTGCCATGTCACATTTGTATCACATAGGGGCTGGTCTAAAACTGAACTAAGCTCTTTTTAGAACCCGGGGGTGTATGCCATCAGGCCCTGGTGCTTTTTACATTAATATTTATTAAAGCTTTATGAATCATATCCTAGTCAGCCACTGACTATATTGAACTGAGCCATTAGTGCAGCTATAAAGTGAGACTGGGAACTCAGACTCCTCTATTGTATACATTGAAGAAAAGAACCGATTTAGCACATTTGCCTTTTCTGTATCTGATACAACCATATAGGTACCATTATTTAATGGAGCAACACTCTCAACCTGCATCTTTTTACTATTAATATACTTAAATATTAAGTTGGCCTCAGCCACAATGCACTCTTCATTTCCTTTCTTTGCCTTTCGGATTGCTGATTTACAACATTAATTATAGTGTTTATATTCATTAAATGCAGCTTCTGTCCCAACAGATTTGTAGTTTTTAAATGCCTTTCTCTTCTTTACAATTAACTTCTTTACTTCTGTATTAAGCCACATAGGATGATTTTTAGAGCTTCTACATTTACTCCTTAAGGGAATAAATTGAGAACAGTAATGATTTTATATAATTTTAAATGACAAACATTTCTGTTCTGTGTTTTTAGCGGAAAACTTAAAGGGATACTGTCATGGGAAAAACATTTTTTTTTTCAAAATGATTCGGTTAATAGTGCTGCTCCAGCAGAATTCTGCACTGAAATCCATTTCTCAAAAGAGCAAACAGATTTTTTTTATATTCAATTTTGAAATCTGGCATGGTGCTAGACATATTGTCAATTTCCCAGCTGCCTCAAGTCATGTGACTTGTGCTTTGATAAACTTCAATCACTCTTTACTGCTGTACTGCAAGTTGGAGTGATATCACCCCCTCCCTCCCCCCCCCCCCCCCCAGCAGCCAAACAAAAGAACAATGGGAAGGTAACCAGATAACGGCTCCCTTACACAAGATAACAACTGCCTGGTAGATCTAAGAACAACACTCAATCGTAAAAACCCATGTCCCAGAAAGCATTTCTCTCCTACAGTGCAGGCACATGACCAGGGGCAGCTGGGAAATTGACAATGTATAGCCCAATGTCAGATTTCAAAATTGAATATAAAAAAAATCGGTTTGCTCTTTTGAGAAATGGATTTCCGTGCAGAATTCTGCTGGAGTAGCACTATTAACTGATGTGTTTTGAAAAAACATGTTTTCTGATGACAGGATCCATTTAACCCTTGAACTGCCAAGAACGTAGCTCCTACGTTCTTTTGAAAAAAGGTTTTAAGTGCCAAGAACGTAGTGCACACACTGCAAAATCAGCGTGCAGAGAGGAGCAGCTAGCAGCAGAACCCCCTAGGCAACGAGCTTACCTGAAAAAGATCGGTGATCCTCCACTCCAGGGTCGCAGAGAGACGCAGCAACAGATTCAGCAGCTTCCATGTCCCAAGCATCAGGACAGCACATGCTCCTGCTCCGCCCATGCACTTCCTGGTGCAGTAACTCAGCGTGTACAACACTGAAAAGGACTCCTCTTCATCTAGATTTGTTAAGTGCCCCTTTTTTTACTTATTTACAGGCATTTATAGGCATTTACATACACCCAGTACACATACTATTAAAAGTAGTTTGTTTTTTTTTTTTGATTTTCTGATTTTTTTGATTTTTCAAACTTTTGCACATATTTACATACTCAAATACATATATGCAAATATTTATACACTTTTTAGAGCTGTACATCCATGCATACACAAACACACACTTATAATAACTTATGTTATTTCCCTAAAAACTAGATTTCACAGCATGACTACTGGATCAAGCATTCTGACCTCTAACCACGCTGTCGGATCAGTTATTTTGTTATTTCGTTGATTTTCCTAATTGTATTTGCTTTTTTGTGATTTTTATTGCAGTTTTATGCTTGCATTGTTTTTCCTTATGTAATTTTTTAGCCTCATTTACACTTTGATAATTTGGGATAGAAACACATTTTTAGCAACTCTGTGTTCGTCAGAATGTGTACTTTCCAGAAATATATGGTTTTGGGGGGTCTTTGTACTGTTGGGGGGTCTTACGGCACATTATATGCAGTCAGAATGCTATGTTCACAGAAGGCGAATTGACATCTGAGAAAATTCTTATGCACTGTTTTTATTTGGGGTCCGTACGTGCCCACCTGCTTTGGTATATTTATGCATATTGGGCATCAAACTGTTCAGTAGACCCTTAGTGTCAATATTTATGGTGTTTTCTAATTGTATGTAAGAAATTGGGTGAGATAAATGCGACCAACCGCAATATTTTTAGGCGATTTTCAGAAATGTCATAAAAACCACTGCCTTTAGCATAGTATTGCAGTATGTAAGTTTGGAGTAGAAAGACAGTTTTAGCAAATTTTTATTCGGCAGAAGGTGTACTTTCCAAAAATATATGGTTTTCTGGGGTAAACTTAGTTTTTTGTACCTTTGCCTGTTGCAAAATGCTGTATATGTGCTGATTATGCAGTATCTGGAATTACAGAACTCGTATGGGGTGTCTTCTTTCTGGGGCCCCTATACGCCACATACTTAGGGGTACCTATGCATATTGGGTATCAAACTGTTCAGCGTACCCCAGACTTTCAAGTTTAGGGAGTTGTATCTTGGTATATAATGATATGTAGGAGATACAATGCTTTAGAGTTGGAGTATTGAGGAGATTTTTGTATATGTCATAAAAATTGCGAAATGTAGGAAAGCTTTGCGGCTTGGTACTTTGGAGTAAAAAATCGTGCATACCCATTTTAGATTCGTCAGAATGTGTACTTTCCAAAAACATATGGTTTTCTGGGATGAACATAAATTTTTGTACTTTTGCCCCTTGAAAAATGCTGTAAATGTGCTGATTTTGCAGTATTTGGAATTACAGAACTGTCTTTGTTCTATGGCCCCTATATGCCATATACTTATGTGTACCTATGCATATTGGGCATCAAACTGTTCAGTGGACCCTGGGCTTTCATATTTAGGGTGCTTTTTCTTGGTATATAATGATATGTGGGAGATACAATGCTTCAGAGTTGCAATATTGAGGTGGTTTTCTGTAATGTCATAAAAATTGCGAAATGTAGGAAAGCTTTGGGATTGGTACTTTGGAGTAGAAAGACGTGCATACCCATATTAGATTCGTCAGAATGTGTACTTTCCAAAAACATATGGTTTTCTGGGGTGAACATACATTTTTGTACTTTTACCCCTTGAAAAATGCTGTAAATGTGCTGATTTTGCAGTATTTGGAATTCCAGAACTGATAACTCGTATGGGGTGTCTTCATTCTGGGGCCCCTATACTCCACATACTTAGGTGCACCTATGCATATTGGGCATCAAACTGTTCAGGGGACCCTGGGCTTTCATATTTAGGGTGTTTTATCTTGGTATGTAATGATATGTGGGAGATACGATGCTTCAGAGTTGCAATATTGAGGTGATTTTCTGTAATGTCATAAAAATTGCCAAATGTAGGAAAGCTTTGCGGCTTGGTACTTTGAAGTAGAAAGACGTGCATACCCATATTAGATTCGTCGGAATGTGTACTTTCCAAAAACATATGGTTTTCTGGGGTGAACATACATTTTTGTACTTTTGCCCCTTGAAAAATGCTGTAAATGTGGTGATTTTGCAGAATTTGAATTCCAGAACTGATAACTCGTATGGGGTGTCTTCGTTCTGGGGCCCCTATACGCCACATACTTAGGTGCAACTATGCATATTGGGCATCAAACTGTTCAGCGGACCTTGGGCTTTCATATTTGGGGTGTTGTATCTTGGTATATAATGATATGTGGGAGATACAATGCTGTAGACTGGACACTTTGAGGTAATTTTTCAAAAATGTAACACATTTTTATAAAAACCGCTAACTTTAGGAAAGAATTGCAACTTGGTAGTTTGGAGTACAAATATATATTTACCCATTTTGAACTCGTTAGAATCTGTTCTTTCCAATAAGGGATAGTTTTTTAGGGTAAACCTACTGTTAGTGGAATGTTTGGCCTTGAAATCAGATGTATGCTGTTTTGTGGAGCGGTGCTTTGGAAATTTGGTATTTTACTGCTTCGGAGTTTTCAACTATCGAAGTGAGAAATCTCCATAAAATTATATATATTTGGTATTGGTTCGTTCAGGAGACACAGAACTTTCCAAATCTGCCATGTTCTCATGCATAAAATAAATGATGCTTCTGATATATGCGTTTGTATCATGTGAAACTGTTTTTTTTTGTTTTTTTTATACACTTAGAAGCCCATATCTTTTTACAGGACTGGAATGACAACTAAATTCTAGCATATTTTGAAAGCTTAGGTTGTCCTGAAAAAAACAATATCTTGTTTTCATGGGTAAACTAAAAGACCCCCCCAGGAAAGTCCCCTAAAGTGAAAGAGCAAAAGTATGTTCAAAAACGGTCTGGCAATAGAAGTTCCAACTTGGCCAAATTGGCTGGCAGTTAAAGGGTTAATGCCCCAATCAATAGTCTGTAGGGCAGCCCTCAAGGCACTAAAATTAGCTTTCATGAAATTCATTTTTTTTGTTGCCCCAGTATATATTTATTTTTTGCACCAGACATTAAAAGATATAACATTATGGTCACTATTACCCAGGGGTTCAATGACTTGCACATTTGCTATAAGTTCTGGGTCATTTGAGATCACTAAATCCAGAATAGAATAGCATTTTTCTGTTTGGCTCCTCAACAACCTGTGCCATAAAATTGTCATGTAACAGTTTATAAACTTGTTCCCATTAACTGATCTGGCAGTACTGTTGCTCCAGTCAATATCTGGGTAATTAAAATCCCCCATTATCATTACTTTACCTAAACTAGTAGCCTTTTCTATTTGCATCAGAAGCTTCGCCTCCTCCTCCTCACTTACATTAGGGGGTCTATAGCGACTCCTATAATTAATTTGCTGTACTCTTTACAATTGGTGAAGAACTCCACCCATAAGACTTCTGCCCCCTCATTTCCTAACATAACCTCCTCCTTTATATGAGCTTTTAAATCCTGCCTAACATACAGTCATACCCTCCTCCTTTTCTATTGCCTCTGTCCCTCCGAAACAAAGTATAGCCATTGATATTTACTGCTCAGTCATGCGACTACATGTTTTGGCCACACCAATCACATCATATTTTCCCTCCAGCACCAACACCTCCAGCTCTCCCATTTTACCAGTCAGACTTCTTGCATTTGCATACATATATTTAATACTGGCACCATATTGAACATATGACATGTGCTCCTGCTTATTCTTAACAGTATCCCTAGCCAAATCTCCTCCCCCATTCCCCCTTCCTTTGCCCACTATCTCATCTAACCTGTCTTCCACTGAATCTTTTACTGAACCCTCCCCCCTCCATGCCTAGTTTAAAATCTTCTCTCCCAAAACAGCTGCACCATCATCATTGAGGTGCCCCCATCCCTAGCAAAGAGCCTGTAGCTGACTGAAAAATAAGCCCAGTTCTCTAAAAACCCAAAACCCTCCGCCCTACACCAATCTCTCAGCCACACATTAATCTATTGGCAATACAATGCCTCTGTAGCTTTCCTTCTCCTTTAACATTGTCATTGGTACCTATGTGTACCCCAACTCCTGGGTCTTCCCCAGCCCCTCCCAATAATCTGTCCACTCGTTCCACCACATGCCGAATCCTAGCACCAGGCAAGCAGCAGACTGTTCAGCATGAAGGTTTCTTACTGCACATTACCCTATCCACCTTTATAATAATTGAATCCCCTATAACTAGAACCTGCCTTTCCTTCCTTGCACTCTCCACACCACCCATGTACAGTATACTATGAGTATCTGTTACTGCAGGTGGACATGGAAATGTAACCAACGCTGTACTGAGTCTGGAGAAGCTGCTCTGTCCCATCATATTAGTATATAAGCAGTCTGGGTAGTGGACTTTTGGTAAAGAATTAACCCCTCTGTTGCTGTACATGCAGCATTCCAAGATTCCATTTGTAAAGTATCTTTATTTTCTCAAGTGGCTAAATGTAAAATTGAATCAAAGAAAATATTGGCGTTGGCTAAGAACAACACTTTATTTTATTTTAGTGAAATTTCATACAGGAATAAAGTTGCTTTGGAGTATTTTTTAAGGATTCTGTGAGGCATTTGTATTTTCGCTCTATTAAAACTGTGTCTCTATAAATAGTAAACGTTAATCCTGCTTTTGTTATGAAACCATGAGACACACACTGTACAACAAGACTTTGTATTTATTCGGCATAGACAGAATCTTTACTGGTGATAATAATGTGTCCACTTATTGATGTGCAATTAAAAGTGATGCCACTAAACACAGTTCTACATATTTAAAAGAATGGCCTTTTGTGTTTTTCCTTTGCAGTGAATGGGAATCTCCGTGCAGAAGATCCTGTCTCACTAATCCAAGCAGACGGGGTGGAATCAAACTCTTTCCTTCATAAGTGACGTGCTAGTAACAGATAAGGACAGAACACTCACCACTAGCAATGGGAAAGTAACACACACATAGAAACTGTGGTATTTGTGTGTTCCAAGGGTCACTTTAATATTTATTTTGTTTTATGCACTTCTGCGGGCTCAGGAAGCTTGCCTTTTTTGGATGTGGCAGAAAATTGGTTAGGATTTTTATACAAAGCCTTAAACCTAAACTCTGGAGGACTTTCCACATTTTCCATTAATGTTCATCATCTTCCAGATGACCAGTAGATCTGAACTTAGATAAGTTCTTTGAATGAGCAAAACTGTAGCCAAGAACTTTACAGACTTTTATGGATAGAATATCCCAAAGTACACAATTAGCATTAATCTCCACTGACTTCATATGCTACAGAAGACTTGAAGCACAGCACCGGTTTATGTTTAAGAATAAAAAGCCTTTATTAAAAACATTTGGCAACGATCTGGGTAAACACAAACCGGTGCTGTGCTTAGTCTTCTGTAGCGAAAAACTATAATTCGCGATTTTTTTGGCGAAACAGAGCAAATACGCCCATCACTAGTGAAACACTACAACTATATGACACTTATAGGCACACACACCCAGTGACCAAAGATTACACATTCTACACAAAACACATTCGAGATTAGACTACATATTTATATCACAACCAATTTTATTGACATTGACTAAAGCCAAAATTGGAAACATAGATGTTTCAGATCACGCACCAATCTCAGTAAATTTAAAACGGAAAACACCTCAATCGGGTTCATATAACTGGAGATTCCTGGCTTATATAGATGACAATATTGATTATTGGGATAATCCACAACTGCTATGGGCAGCGGCAAAATTGGTACTAAGAGGGCAAATAATCTCATATTTAATAAAGCAAAAAAAATTATACAACGAAAAATATAACTTCTTACGAACTCAATTAACAGAACGTTATAAAATTTTAACACCGAAGAGGACAAAAATAAATTCAAAGAGACTAAAGCACTTTTTGATACTTTATTAACTGGAAAAGCTTAACGCATTAAGTCACACAGCAAACCAATGTTTTAATATGGTAACAAAGCTGGAAAATTATTAGCATGCATAGCAAAAAAATGAACCCGCAACACATATATACAAGAACTTAATACTGTTGACGGATTGACACAAGATCCCAAATAAATTAGACACATACTAATAGAACACGTTAAAGCACTTTATGAAGCCCCGGCAGATGATCCGAGTGACGGTCTTAAGTTCTTACAAGAAGCTGGCCTTACAAAACTCAGTCAGAGACCGTGAAATCCTAGACACACCTATAACAGAAAAGGAAATAGACACAATTTGACACTTAAAAAATGGGAAAACACCAGGACCACACGGATTCACAGCAGATTAAAACAAATACTACCATCAATAATCACTGAAAATCAGGTAAGTTTCCTACACACTGCCAACCAGTCAGAGCCTCACCGCAATATACGTTAACAACCTGTAAATAAGGCAATATACGTTAACAACCTGTTAATAAGAAAACACAGAATGCTGGTAAGTCTAGATGCAGACAAGGCATTTTACATTTAATAACACACATTTACGTTGCTTACTTAAATTTCAACACTTCGGCATACATATGTTAAACCTTTTTAAAAATCTATATTTAATACCCATTACAGTGAACAATACTAACTCGGACAGATTCCAGAGGAACGCGCCAAGGATGCCCGTTGTCACCCCTTCTATTTAACGTAGCAATTGACCTATTACGACATACTTAAAAATCAGTAACTAAAAGGCATGACAATAGGCCAAACAAAGGGTGGCAGCGTTAGGGGGCGACATATTGTTTCTCAACCAACCTAAAACGGAAATACCTGTAATCCTGCAATTTATACAAAGGTTTGATAAATTAGCGGGATTCCAAATAAATCTGGACAAATCAGAGGCACTTCAACTATATCATTCAGACCCTACAGATTGGCTCCCACACTTTCCTTTTAAAAAACGAAAAGTAGTATCAAATATTAGATTATCATCACATTATAAAGATATATATGCCTTAAATATATGGAAAATAATAGACAATATTCAACAGGAGGTACAGCAATGGAAACATACTAATCTGACATTCCTTGGTAAAATACATTTCATCAAGACGATCTACTTTCCCAAACTATTCTACCCATTACAGATGTTGAATAGGAAGGCAGGAAGTTTTGGTGCGCTAAGTCGATAATTTATCCCCAATATCTAAATAGGATAGAAAGAGTATATAGTGCAATATAGCCAATGTGATATTGTTAAAAAAATGCTGCTCAGATCTACTCACAATTTTGAGTTTTTTAACAAGCTTGTAATTGGCTTATTCACGCTGAAGTCGATCCTTGGCGTAAACCTGCAATGAATAGCTGCAATCGTGTAATATTATCAGATTTTTCGGAGGTTTTTACGGGTTAGTAGTACTCACCGAGTAAAGGATAAATGCAGGCGTTTAAAGATTTTTGCTTGTAGCACGGAGTGCCGTCTCGCAATAGGTATCCGGCTTGTGGTAATGTAGTCTGTTGTTTCTGCGATGTTCGTCCCTGCGACAAAGTTCATTCAAAACAGTACTCCGTATGTTACCGGTCCCAACGCTTTGAGGTAGGCGGTGAGTGCGGACCAGTAGCTCAAACCTAGTACGGGGGCTGTCGGTACGGTGATCTTACCCTCCTGGGTATCACTCACGTCTTCGTTTGCAGCGTGGAATCTTTCAGCGTGTTAGTGCAGGTTTGCCAGCGATGTCTTACAGCTACTCGGATAAGATGTTAGAAAGGTTTTCGAGGTCTTTGGGGGAATATAAATTGACTTGGCTAGCAAATATATTAAAAGATATATTTTTATTCACAAATAAAAGCCCAACGCGTTTCGTATTTCAGATACTTCATCAGGGGTAGACGCCATGTTTTTTTCTGGTGTATAAATAGCTTCCATGGTTGCTCATTAGCTTAATTGCATAATTGTTTCAATACAGCTGAAATAGTATTAACAAATTACATATATAATTACATTAAATTTATACATTATTAAAACGATAAAAATGTTGCAAACATCGGATAATGAATCAATCATTTTAAAAAACATTTTATTTTAAAAAACATTTTAAATCAATGTCTATATTTAGACCCTGTGGTGTCAATGTTTTTAGTTTGTGTATCCACTGTGTCTCTTCTCTCGAAATTGCATTAACTATATCACCTCCACGCCAATGTGTTTTTTTCTGTATAATACCGATGAATTTTAGTAATGAAGGGTCTGAATTGTGATGAACTTTAAAATGAGCAGATACGCTCATTACCACAAGCCGGATACCTATTGCGAGACGGCACTCCGTGCTACAAGCAAAAATCTTTAAACGCCTGCATTTATCCTTTACTCGGTGAGTACTACTAACCCGTAAAAACCTCCGAAAAATCTGATAATATTACACGATTGCAGCTATTCATTGCAGGTTTACGCCAAGGATCGACTTCAGCGTGAATAAGCAAATTACAAGCTTGTTAAAAAACTCAAAATTGTGAGTAGATCTGAGCAGCATTTTTTTAACAATATCACATTGGCTATATTGCACTATATACTCTTTCTATCCTATTTAGATATTGGGGATAAATTATCGACCAAAACTTCCTGCCTTCCTATTCATTATCGATTTGCGGACCAGGTGGACCCGCATAAACCTTTTGGTGCAGAAAGCAAGAATTTATATGTAATTCGGACTGAGTGCAGCACTTACAACCCCTAGATACCATTACAGATGTTGCCATTTTACATAAAGTCAACTGACCTTAAAAGACTAAACCATACATTTAGAACTTTTATTTGGAATAAAAAAACGACCAAGGATCAGCATCTTTAAATTGCAGTAACCTAAATAATTGGGCGGCACTAATCTTCCTAACATCAAAGAATATAATGAGGCAGTGCTTCTGAGCTATGCAGGAGACTGGATTCTCAATAGAGATCTCTACACCACAACATCTTTAGATCACTACACTACTGAAAACTACTCCCTGAACTACACGCACCAATAAATAATATCCCACCAAAACTACGCGACAATCCCATATTCTCAGATACATATAAAGCCTGGCACGTAGTCAGGAAGAAACAAAAACTATCACCAACTTCCCCTTACTTATCATGGATAGGAAACAATGACTTTCCAATAGGCAAACGAAATCCGATCCTCCTACAATGGAGGGAAAATGGATTACAAAATTTATGATATAATGGACAACAATTATATAATATATTCTAGGGAAAAATTGAAAGAAAAATTTCCATTCACGGCACAACATGTATTTTTAACTCTCCAAATTCTCCACTTTGCAACAAGCATAATTAAAAAAATGCCTTTACAATCCCTTTAACCAAATCTGGAAAAACAAACATACAAATCATACAACTTTCGAAATATATTTAACAACCAGAACACTAATTGATATAGATAACGAACAAAGGCCGGGCTTTAAATGGACAACATGCATTCCAAATACCACTACTTCTGAAATTTTCAAACACATATTATGAAGCTTCTTCCAGTGAGTAGATATCAGGAAATGGCTTTACAAATACTCCACAGTTCTTATCTAACGATTAGGAGATATAAAATGGGAAATTTGCCCTCTGACAGTTGCCTCAGATGCTAATCCCCCAAAGCAGATTTAATACCTAACTTATGTTCTTGCCCTTCTCTTAAAAACTCTTGGTTGGAAGTTGTAGCGTATGGTGCTCAGATAACCGGTAAACCTTACCAGGCACAATTAGAATGGGCTATGTTTATGTCACGATCGCCGCCCGGAGCAGTTCCAGGAGCCTCCCCTACCGGCGTCGCTCCCAAAATGGCAGCGCCCATGGCCGCCACGTGGGTAGCGGCACTGGCACGATGACGCCGATGACGTCACTATGGCGCCAAATTCAAACATAAAAACCCTACCAAGACGCCAGAATGGCGCCCAAGTATAGGATTCATTACTGTGTGTTTCCTGTCTGCTATTTTGAGACTAAATCTTGTTCCCGTTTGTTGCCTGGACTTTGGACATTGCTTATTATTCTGCCTGCCCTTGAACTCTTGCCTGGACTCTGATAAATCTTCTGGTTAACCCCTTTTGGACACCGCAACCTTGATTCCCTTGTGGGCTTCCTCCTTGATCCTGACAACCTCCCTGGTGGGAGCATCCCGGCTCCCTGACAGTTTAGAATTGATTCCACTTTTGCACAGTTAACAAAAACAGAGAACCTGATTGGAAGACTGGCAGCGGCGGCACAGAAAACAATACTACAATATTGGCTAAACAAAGATCCTCCCAACATAACAACAGTAAAACAGAAATTGCATTATCTCTTTTGTATGGATTGGCTAAAAACCACAACTAAAAAGGAACAAAACACCACAAAATTCTTTAAGATATGGACAACATACATAGAAACTTTAGCACAACAACTTAGACACCTCACAGTACACACATTTAGATGTACAACATGGTATGATACAGCATTACTAACAGAACTGCCTTTGGTCATGGAATCGTCCCAACACCTCAGAGAACGGCTACAAGACTGACAACAACTGAGTTATGCACCTCCCAAGAGCCACCTTACCAATAGGGTAACCTCTTATCCATAGAACCCTATATAAGGTCCTAACTGTTAACTGTCAATTATCATTTGAGCTGATTGTTAACTTAGTTCATTTTGTTACTTTGATATAAGGAACTAGACACATAACGAAACTGCAACAATGTAAAATCTTACTGTCCAGTTTTGAATGAATACATTATGTACAAAACTAAAAACAAGTTTTAATAATCCATTGCTCTAGAAATATGCAGCTGTATTTTGAAAAATGTTTTATAATGTAACATAAAATCTTTATTTTTCTATGGTAAATTATTTTATTTTTATCTCTTTTATTTTTCAAGAATATATGCATTAACAAATGGTAAAGCATCATTTTCAATACAAAACTCTTTATGGGAAAGGGAATATTAGTATAGGATAACATCAATATTGATTTGTTTTTACCAGCTACTTTCTGTTATATTTGTTGTTGTATTTGTCACTATTGCCTATCGCTCACAATTGTATAAACATATTCCATGGAGCATGGATTTGGATTTGTTTTTCCATTTTGTCTGGCAATAAAGCTGTTAAATACCAATAATAACATATTCTGTGTCTGGGTAATTTTTCCCACTATACCTTGAGTGTCTATGGTCTGTAGTAGCCAATGTTTCGCTAAAATAATTCTTGCTACAGCTAAAATTTGCCCCATAAATTGTATTCTGTGTTTTTGTAAGTTCTTTGATTGGGCTGGCTAAAAGCCCTATGGTGGCCTCAGGGATAATACATTTATTAAATACCTTTCCAAGTATCTGAAAACCCTCTTCCCGATACAAGACTGCTATGGGACATGTCCACCAGATGTGTATATAATCTCCAATCTCCGTGCATCCCCGAAAGCAATAGTTAGGAGTAGAAGGATCATATTTGTGTTTCCTAGCTGGGGTAAGATACCAGTGCATCATAACTTTAAATGCCGACTCTTTGATAGCGGTGTTAGAAGAGATTTTAGAGTGTTCCAGATTAAGTTCCACTCATGATGAGATATTGAATGTCCCAAATCTTTCTCCCAATCTACCATATATTTCAGGGGATCCTCGGTATTTGCTGATACCAAATGTCTACAGTATATATCAGGGAGATCGTACCTTTCATTTTCCCTGCCTGCCGAGAGCATGTTTCTAATAAAGTTGGTGCTCGAGTTTTAAAGGAAGCGTGTATGGATTTAATAAAATGAAGTAATTGTGAATATCGGTATGTTTCCTTCTCTGGCAGAGTTTTAGCAAACTATAAATACTGTATTGATTTAATCTCCGTGGATAGCAGCATATCCTGTATTCTATTGATACTATTTAGTTTCCACCATTGAAATGCAGAAGTAGCATAGCTAGGAAGAAAGAGTGAGTTATTATGTAGTGGAATGAGAATACTATGAGTTTCCCCTAACTGGAACATGCCACGTTTTGATGGTATGCTTCAATACTGATCCAATTACTGGGATAGACTTAATTTGTGCCTTATCAGTCCATAAATAAAATGTCAAGTCCGTAGGATGTGACAAAAGCCCCTCTAATTGCACCCATCGATTCTCGCCTTGTGGCAAATGCCACTGTGTGGTCTGGGAGATCCTCGCAGCTTTATAATGCATCATCAAAGGAGGTAATTCCAGTCCCCCATTTATGGGGAGTCTATACATAGTGCGCTTATTTATTTATAACGTACGAAATCTATACACTGTTCTGGGTACTAGGGACATTTTAACTGCGTGGATTCTCCCAAACTACTATATAGCATATTGGGACCACTCTTCAAGATCTTTAAGTAATTTCTTAATTAACTTGGGGCAATTATGTTTATAAAGTGTTGTATAAGCAGGCGTAACATTGACCCCCAGGTATTCTATGAAGGAATGTCTCCAAATAAATGGGAAGTTAAGTTCTAGGAGCTTGACCACATGTTTAGGGTATTTAATGGCAATGCTTGGGATTTAGAGATATTTACCGTTAGGCCAGATATGCAAGAGAATCTGTCTAGTAATGCAAACAGGTTAGGGAGAGAAGTTTAAGGTTTAATAATAGTGAGACAAATATCATCAGCATAAAGGCTCACTTTAAATTCAGTATCTTTGATTCAGACTCCTCCAATATTCTGGTCTTGTCTAATTAGCTGGGCCAATGGTTCTACTGCCAATGCAAATATTAATGGGGGAAAGAGGACAACCTTGGCGTGTACCTCGTAGTCAGTACTCAGACTGATGGCCTCAATCTCGTGAGGCATGGGAATATAGCCGTGGATCCCGGGCCTCCGAGGCCAACTGGCCCTGTAAAGTTGTAGGGTTAGAACAGGTATAGTAAAGTTAGTCAACGCTTAGGCAATCTCATGACATTAGAATTAGGCTTGGTTGCTGTAGACCATTGAGGTTTTAAAGGCGAAGATGATTGATTGGGAGGACCTTTGGGTCTCATCAACGTTTTGTAAACCTAATTTGGCCAGTAACAATGACCCATCAGATGGCTTAGTAATAGAGCAAGTCTGTCCTTTATATTGAGCTGACAGGAGGAATGGGAATCCCTATCTGTACTTTACTCCGGCTTGTAGTAATGTAGCAGTAACTTGGCGAAGTTCCCTTAGTTTTTGTAGTGTAACTGGAGCAAGATCCTGAAAGATAGAGGTCGTTGAGCCATCTAGTGTAATTGTGCCGTAATCTCTAGCAGAGTGGAGCAGGTCTTCTTTAGTCTCAAAATAATGTAAACAGGCCAAAATGTCTCTTGGAGGTTCCTCCGCAAGAGGTTTGGGGCAAAGTGCCTGATGTGCTCGGTCCATAAGTAGAAGATCTGAATTATATTCTGGTAGAAGTTTAGAAAACAAGATGGTGAAAACTTCCTGAATATCTGTGTAGGATTCCAGGAAGTTGCGTATTCGCACATTGTTACGCCGGGAGCGATTTTCTAAATCTTCAATGTGTGACTCCATTAATTCTATGGTATGGTGCAGCGCGAGTATGTCGGACTTTAAGGAGCCTTGCTCCATTATCAAGGCGTCATGGTCAGTTTCCAAATCATTAACCCTTGTGCCCATGGAAGTAATTTCCTTTGTCAAATCCGTAACAGTCTTTTGCAATTCAGCTTGAAGGAAGGACTGCATCTTTAGAAAAAGAGCATCAAGCCCCTCTGTTAAATCCGTTTTCGTAAGGCAAAGGGCATGTGTCTGTGCAGCTGACTGCGAAGTCTCTCCTGACTGAGAAGACTCCATAGGCAAAGAATTAGTATCTCCCTGCTGCCTTGTTTTCTTCTTTACATATGAAGTTAAGTACTTTTGGGTATGTTTGGTGCGTCCTCCGGTCATTCAACTTTATAGCTGTCAATAAACAACTTTTTACCTGTCGATAAGAAGGCTACAGGGCTTAGCCCCTGAGGCTACATGTGCCACATACTATATCCCATTACTTGACTTGAAATGGGTGGGGTAGTGCTGTAGATGTTGAGGGAGCAGTGAGGGCTCCAAAGTTAAATGCACTTGTTGGTAATTATGTAGTGGATGGGGTATTTCCCCTTTAATCTTGTCTACCACTCTCACATAAGAACCCGCAACTTTTGTGTCTTAAAATCCTAGGTCGCTCCAAAAATGTAGAATAACTGAATAGTAGGGAGTGTCTCTGTGCATTCTAGATTTGGACAATTCAAAATAATCCTCTCAAAAGAGCAAACAGATTTTTTTATATTCAATTTTGAAATCTGACATGGGGCTAGACATTTTGTCAATTTCCCAGCTGCCCCTGGTAATGTGACTTGTGCCTGCACTTTAGGAGAGAAATGCTTTCTGGCAGGCTGCTGTTTTTCCTTCTCAATGTAACTGAATGTGTCTCAGTGGGACATGGGTTTTTACTATTGAGTGTTGTTCTGTAAATGATAAGGATATTAGAAGTCACTGAGGGGTTCCGTGACCATATAAAGGCACAAGGCTGCAGGCTGAGTTATACAGGGAACTCTGAGTATCACTCATGTATTATAAGGGATAATGTACCCCCTACTGTAAATGATAAGGATATTAGAAGTCACTGAGGGGTTGTTCTGTGACCATATAAAGGCACAAGGCTGCAGGCTGAGTTATACAGGGAACTCTGAGTATCACTCATGTATTATAAGGGATAATGTACCCC